>UCOH01000098.1:0-60323 GCA_900474275.1 Synergus japonicus
ATATATATATATATATATATATATATATGTAATTGAAAAAACCTGAGTAAAAATAAAGATAAACCAGGTTTAGGGAAAGCGAGACCTAACAAATATAATCGATTCTTATTTTTCTGTAGATTAATCACGGGAATTAGATTAATTATCTAGTAGCGAAGTCTCGTAATTATAATTCTCATAATTTCAGGAGAGTCGTCGGATAATATCGATAGGGTATGAAATTAACAACCGGCGTCTTCCCTCGGTGTGTAATCCTATTTTTTTCGGCGTACTCATCACTCTTTCAAAGTGTATATAAACAGAGCAGCCATACTCCGATCTCGTTGAATGTTCGGGTGATTGCACGAGCTAACTACTTTGTAGGATCAGCGAGAGAGAGCACATCAGTGTGTGTGTGTGCGTAGAGTTTTGCGCATAAAGGTTTTAACACACCAATCATGAAAGGAAATAGGGGATTTCCAAATGGAGTGAGAAAATTAATTAAAGCGTGCGATACAAGAAGTATATTTGCTCTCTAAACTTGATTTTAATCAGTGAAAAATTTACTTGAAATCAGTGGATTTTCACTGAAGTGGATGTTCATCTCAATGAAATCTTGGAAAGAGAGTCACTGAAAATCATTGACCAAAACCCTAGGGGTTTTTCGATATTTTGCAAGCTCCATCATATTAAATATAAGATGTACATGCTAGACAAAAGTCTTTTTCCCTGTAAAGCTGAATTCATCATTAATACGAAGATTCGTAAGTAATTTTTCAGGAGAGTTCTTGTTTTTAAACGAAGAGTTATGCTGCTTGTCCTGTTTCGTGTGAAGGTCTTAAGAGTAGCTGGATCAGGATCGCGTGTATGCCACGTGTATGGTGTATGATGTACTCAAGTGTGCGTGCAACTACGCCATTTCTCATAAGCAGAGAGGCAGATTACCCGCATACTGCCGACACAGAGCTGCTGCAGCACGGCTGGCGTCCTTGACAGGACCTTCGAGAAAATCATCCTCTTGCGGGTCTTACTTGGTTATCAAGTTTCTCTCCTCTCATCTACAGTCTATGCATTCTGCAGCCAAGAGTCTGCAGCTGCACTACAATCTAAGTTACGTTACAACCAAGATGCTAAGAACTCAAATAGTGTAGAATCTGTATAATGCTCTTTTTCGCAGCGTGTAAAACATTCCTTCTATAGATATAGAGACTCTTAAAGATCTAACGGTATAATGCTACTTTTTTTTACACTGAAGAATCGAAGATCATTCGAAGACAACGGAAGTGACGCGCATTTTGATAAAAAAATAAAAAGCACGTAACAATTTCTGGTTTATAGGCATATATGCTTGAATAATAGAGAATTTACGCAATGTATATCAAATATATTTACGCCTGTGTATGATATTTTGAAGAGTATTCGCAACAGGTAGTTATATTAGGTTAATGAATGTTTCATTCACTGATTCTGGTTGTTAAATGCCGAAGCGGTTGAATGAGTCCTCTTTCTGCATTGCAAACCGAACGACTCTGCATATCGGTCAATGATCCGGTCATTTTTCCCGAAGAGTACATTTTTTTCATCGATGAAATTCCTGTTGCTTTTTATGAAATCATTTGATACTTTCGCGAAGCATCAAAATGTGAATGCAACAATTAGCGACTTCCTTGGCATTCTGAAATCCGATAAGGTCTCTCATTTTTTGAAAGAAGAAATCGACTCGAGAAAAAGGTAATAATTAAAATGCGAGCTGGCAAATGATTGCCGGATGTTCTTAGGAGTGGTCACGTCTTCCGTGTAGGTAATTGCCGTGATTATGGGCGTGTCAGTTTGGCCATCTAGACACACACTGAAAAGTGCGATAGGCAGATAGATTTACTGTGTGCGTGCAACGCGGCATCAAGACTGCAATGCTGGTCCAACCGGAAACACCAACATTACTATAGTCATCTAGTGCTACGCGATCAACAGCACACGCAGCATCATGATCCAGTAGCATTAGTATTTTATCTTGACAGTCATTGGTTGAATGTTGATCGTTCCTCGACGTCTTCCTATTACAGGTACATATACATATGCATAGGTTTTTACATGAAGATAAGTTCAATGATTTCTGTAGCTTGTAGTACGCGAGATGATAAATAAAATTGAAAACTTCATAATTCCGAGAGGATTAAGAAATATTATTTAAACTATCTGACGAAGGTCAACTGCTTTTAGCCCTGAAGAGTCCATTTGATTGCATCTAATTGATTAGGTCCGTCCGATCAATCGGGAAGATTTAAAGATGTGAGAACGCATGAATGTAGCTTTTATCTCAGCCTCATCAGAATTCTTGAATGCTTTTAATTTGTATATCTGATCAGATGATCGCTTTTCAGCGATTCCTTGTGGTTCGTGGCTAAATTTATATATAATATTCTCGAATGAAAACGACGTCAAATAAAAAATCGTAACAAGAAATAGTGTGGCTCTTGTGGCTTCTGTTGTCCTGACACCAAAGATGCTGCGCAGCAAACGAAACCGGGTACCGGTTGAAACCGGTTTTAAGCTTCACACAATGTATATGATGGACAATCTATTCAAAAGATGCTCTTTAGCTGCAGTTTACACTTTGCATAAGTGCAATACATTGTTTACGAATCCACTCTTGCTGGAGGGCACCATAAGGTGCATTTAAACTCGCGATGTTCATATATATCTGTATTCGAACCATTCCTAGAATAAAGGAATAATTATGGCAGTATACCTAAGCTACTATAAATTATTAATTATAGTCTATGATTAATCTATAAATGAATAGAAAGAACTTGTAAAATAAGTGATAAACACTACGAGAGACGATAAAAAGCTTTAGATGAGTAGTTAATTTTTTTTACTATTACAATAAATATTGATTTATGCGATTTTAAGAGTTCCAGCGCTATGCATGAATGTGCGCAAAAACGTTATTCGGTTGAGAGTTTCAACTGCATTTCTTCGCTAACGAGAAACACGATCGACTGTGGTTTTAAACGTGCATATCTACCGCAATTTTGTATGTATGCAGTTTTCCTAGAATGTACTCGGGTGTCAAAAGTAGATTGAGAAACGGATTCAGGACTCGTTTATCCTTTGGATCTACGTGAGAAGAGAAACACACAGACTTGGATTGAAACTGAAGAATTTAAATCTAATCTTATTTTTAAGTTCAAGGGTTTATAATTTCTTTGAATGTACAAAAGATATTAAATAATCTTTTAATTGCGTCAATGTAGTGCAATTAGAGTTGCAACTTGTAAATTTATTGTATATAATAAATAAAATAAAGCTCGAATTAATCGAATTTCTATGCTGAGTGTAGTTTCCAGGAGCTTTAATTGACCATGAAGACCTTTCATTCTTAAAAATGGGTTAGTAGCTATTTAATTATGTGTACATGACAAGGTTGGAGTAAGTGTATATATATTCGTGCACGAGTTAGCTGGTTCGATATTCTAATTTCAGAGAATAGTTGGAAGTTAGTTGAGGGAAAGTTTACTAAATTAACATGATAATTGTTCGACATTCATGGCAACCACCTGTTAGATTGCGAACTAAGCGCATTGTGCCTAACCCTTTACCCTCTTCTCCACTATTACGCACAGGAAAAGCAAGAGAAGGTTCTGCGGAAAGAAAACAGTATAATTTATATTGGTAGAGAAATTTTATCCTTTCTTAAAAAATAGATATTATTAAAAAAAAAACAGTGATATTTATTACGAAAAATAATTATCCAATGATTGTTTTTGATTTTTGGAACTTTTCTATATTCAAAAAAAATCTCAACGAATCGAAACTCGAAATATATACATCGAAAATCGTAACGCCTGTTCCTGATTCCTGATCTGATAGAGAAAAAATAAATAAAATAGATATAGATAATAGATATCGTAAGTTATATAAAATAGTTAATATCAGCAACTTTTACTATCTCTCAGATTCTTTTTCATAGAAGAATCAACTAATCAAAACTCGAAATACATAGAAAATCGTAATTTCCTGATTTTATTTTAGGAAAATCAGTTGAGTTTTTTAAATTAATATCATGTTACTGATAAACTGACTTTTTTATAAAATCTTAATTACATCTGTCAGGGAGAAAATAAATAAAAGATTATGTTGTCTCTATCTCTCAGATAAAAAAAAATTATTATAGGTTCTTAATTTGCATGGTCGCGAAAAGTGATAAATGTAAAAAAGTATTTAATCTATTATCTATATTATGTATCTACAAACGTCTATATCAATAGTTCCTAAAGTATGACGTAAATATAAAATATATAAATAATATAAAAGAAATATATAACACAACATTTAAAAACAAAGTAAACGCGCGCGTTAAGTATCATGTACATAATATAATATAATACTCACCTGATCAGGTGTTGCATGTAATATATATTAAATATACATATGAAGTGATAAATCTAAAAGTTAATATTTGAAGGATCTTTTTATCGAAATTCCCCAATAAAGAAGCTGTTCGATGGCCAATCTCAAGCGGCTATCGCATGTGGAGATGCGTGTCCGTCAATGCGTAATTATATGCAATAGAGTACTAACGAACTCTGTGGCCTGGCCGCTGATGAAGAACGGATAGAGCAACGATGAGAAGGGTGGACGTGGGGCAGATGGAGATGGTGGATGGATGGTCCGTAAGGGACGAAGGAACCAAGTGGCAAGGGAGAGAGGAGAGAAGAGAGAAGAGAGAAGGAGATGAAGATGAAGCGAGATAGTAGGATCAAGAAGTGGTCCAGAGTAAGCGGCTAAGAGGGGTTTGAGGAGAAGCGGCTGAAGGCGCAAGTGAAAGACTGAAAGAGTAAGATGAAAGAGGTGGAGAGACGGTCGAGGATATGGGTTGTTGCAGGGAGATGGAGTAGAAAGGGTGAAAGGGTGGAAGGGTGGAAGGGTGGAAGGGCGAGGAAGCCTGAGATAGCAAGTGTGGTGTGGCGCGACACGGTGCAGTGCATGAGGCGAATAGGGGAATGGAAGAGTGAAGAGGGTTGAGGTAGTGGTAGTAGACATTGGTAGAGAAGAGATATTCTTGGCAGCAGCGCGATGCAACAACTGTCCCCATCCGTCATCTAAAAGCTGGCACGAGAGGTCCATGGTCACTCGACATATCCTCTCGTGATCTTCGATCTTGCATTTTGTGGCTTTGACTCTCCCTGCCTCTCCCTCGGGAATCTCTTCACAGGTCCCTCACTAACGAGATGTCCAAACCTTTGATCGGTCCTTGTTCTTCTTTCTCAACATTTTTGTACCATTTCATATGCAATGCGACTGATTGTGGGATCATTCCTTGGAGGAGGTCGCAAAGGCATATGGATTTTCGATAAGAAATGATTTGGAACGTGAATTTCCATTTTTAAAGATTCATGAAGCCGTCATGAGAATTTGTATAGTATAAATAGTTTTGTATGTTTGTGGAGAAAATAAGATAGTTAATTAGAAGAATGTGTTTCTAGGAAGCCTGGAATGTCTCTCGTGATTGGCCAGAGGCACGTTACCGTCGCGTGCCTTTTAAAGCAGGAAGATGATTATACTTCTCACCAACGTGACGCTACTTACTTATTATTTCGAGTTGTTCACTTCTGCTCAATAGTGCGCAGAAATGAAAGGTAGATTGAAAATTTGCGACTTCTGAAACAAGTGGAATAATATCATAAATTATGTTGATTATTTTGTTGGAAAATTTTTATCGGGAGTGAGAAATTCGAGTAATACTTTAAAGAATATATGGATATATACATAAGTTAATCCTGTGAGTTGTACTGAGCTTTTCGAGTCAAGCTGAGTCGGCAGAAACTCGAAAATCAAGTTTGAGCTAATTATAAATCAGTAGATTGCAGACTTAATAGCAGTCTTTACTCTTTACTAAAAAAAATGCTAAACATAAAATCTTCGCTTCACAGTTACTCGAAAAGTGTTAATATATTAAATTAATTGTTAATATATTGAGACTGTCAGGAGACTTTTGACCTTTAGCTAACAATGGGATTCTAGTTAGCCTGAGGCATGACTAAGTGAGATAATTTTAGTAAACACAAGAAATAAGCTGTTCAAATTTATAGTTGGTTACTTTGATTAAAAATGTGTAAGATTTAATTCTCTGAAAACTCAGTTCTCTTCATCCCAATTCCGAGGAAATAAAGAATATAAATTCTTCAAGAGATTATATGATTTTATACTAAATATATTTTCGAATACCATTGCGATCTTCTTTTAATCTCTTAAAGTATCCCTTACGATACTTTACTAACGCCAACGGGTGTGCCCAGTATCGCAACTTGATAAGCCGGTTATTCAGAGAAGAAAGGAAATAAAAGTGATAAGTATGTTCAAATGGATGGAAAAATTAGTCGAAATTAGAAAATTCATTATGGAAAAACCCTGAAATGACCAGAAATTCAATTTTAAAAATGAACTCAAAGAATGAAGAATCTCTGATCGTTTTTTTCAAATTACATCATAAACAGTATTAAATTGCACTACAAATTCGAGAAATCTATGTATCACTGCCTCCCAGTGAAGGCGAGTCTGTAATTCGGAGCCAGGTCATTCAGAATAATTATTGGGTGCAGGTAAGCATCGTTCCTGCCAAGGCATGATTTAAATGCATTGGGAGCAGTGGTTTGAAAATATGATTGAAAATCAGCCATCTTTACTTGGCTGCCGCA
Source organism: Synergus japonicus (assembly GCA_900474275.1). Taxonomy (NCBI): domain Eukaryota; kingdom Metazoa; phylum Arthropoda; class Insecta; order Hymenoptera; family Cynipidae; genus Synergus; species Synergus japonicus. Next base: position 6,681 of record UCOH01000098.1, read on the forward strand.
GCCTCCTCTTCATGGTCTGTCAGAGGCTTGTAGACCGGAATTTTCTCCCTGCCGCCACTCCTCCCGCTCTTACCTGTACTAGTTATCTCTTACTCTTCTTAACAGAAGCTGGCCATTACTTCGGCAAGATAGCTGTTTATAAGGATCGCTGCTTACTTCTATTAAATAGGGCCGCTCAGTAACTTACGCCCAAGAGGTGCTACTACTGCCACTATATGTAGCTAACGAACAAGAAATGCGCGCAGAAATATTTGCAAAATGACAATTATATTGAATTATTCAAAATGGGAACTTGTATCCAAACCAAGCAGTTGCATTCCAATCTAAAATCCGAAGGAAGTTTTTTCAGTTCGGATCAATTCGACTCAATCATATCAATCATATAAACGGATTGAGACATAAAAATTGTTACTGAATACATAGAATATCAGAGCAAGGTAGGATGTAGAAGCTAAGTGTTTTAAGGGAAGTTCATACGATTTCTGATTTGGAAGCATCACCTGCTGATTCCATAAAAGGGTTCATATCTGCGTCTAATCCTTAACGAATATCCTGTAGTAGCCCTCGGCGGAATTAAGTCCCTCGAAGCAGAAGTTTTTTAATGGGCATATAACCGTTGTAATTATTATAGCTATCCCGGTTTTGCTCCTCAGCTTCCACTTGCTCCGCCCTCGATGCCACCGTTCCATTGGAAGGTGTAGAGAGTACATGCAGTCCAGTGCCTACAACTATATCTATGTATGCTTGTTGCACTATTTCGAGTCCAATCGCGATCCTCACGATGCGTGTACGTGTGCATTCGTGCATTTACCTATAGGATAGTATCAAATAGGTGGAAATAGCGTATCGCTGAAGAAAGAAGAAGAAAAAAGAAGCATCGGAGAGGAGCCATCAGCCATCAGCATCATCATAGCCTCAGTAAAGCGACTACAGGTTGAAACCATGCCTGGGGACAGTGGTAAGGATATGCAGGGGTGAAGGGGTGATTAGCACTAGAGTCTAGAGGGAGTTGATATATCCGCGGGGGGAAAACCAACGACGCCTACAGGGAAGATGACGAGGCAGTCCAGAGGCAAAAAAAGAGGGAGGGGGGCGTTCATCTCTGCAGGATCAACAGGCGTCGGCATGTCGGAGGTGCTGGTCAAGCCACCGATTTATCGGAAGAGGTCTTGAATGCTTGCAAAAGACGTTGCACTGCTCGTCGTCCTGCCCGGATCGATTCAACCGTCCAACGCGCGCGCATTACTTTTTTGATAGTACTAAAGGCTAAGGAGCAACCTTTCTCGACCATTATCAGTATTGCCGAAGGCACACGGGAATCGTGGAAGGCATACGTGACCTTGACATCCATTCTAGAAAGGCGGAATCCATTCTGGAAGCGGAAACTAAACATTGGAAGCATTATTTTCAGGTGGTGTTTCGGAAAAGGAGTTTAGGAAAGGGTGAAAAAAGGGTGAAAAAAAGGGTAGGAAAAGGAAGTTAGGAAAGGGGGTGGAAAAGTAATTTGGCGGACATATTATTATTCCATAGAGAATAATAAAATCGTACAGTTTCCCTGTGATTATTGTAAAATTCCAACGTTTCAAACAACTTTTTTGGACTCCTGTGAGTATCCAAATTTACTGTTTAAACTACAGTTACAAAAAGTCAACAAGATATTTAATTATATAGACTTGTTGAAGAGTAGGTCTAACATTTTCCTGGAACGCAAATCGCCGCGCTAGTAATAATTCGTATTCTAATCACCGTAAGGCTGAAAAGTTTTTGTGCAACGAGTTTGAATGTTTCTCCTTTTTTCTCTAGGTTGTGTTATTACAACTCGACGAGGATAGAGGGATATGCTACCATGTTGTATTCGTATCTTGTAGATAAAGCGTGGAGAGAGCTTGAGGCTCCGTAAAGCGCACCAGTAGTCCGATTCTTCCGCGCATCCTGCTGTATCTGGATATCGCCTGAAGCAAATGTGGCGTGAGCACCAACCAGCAGGTCTACAGGACGATTCAGAATATTTAGATCAAATTATATTTAAAAAAAGCTAAAAAAAATCTAATAGAGAGAACATTAGCATTTTTATCGAAACTAAATTGCGAATAGGTTTTTAATTAATATTCGGCAAATGGTTAATTCCCGTACACGTAGAGGATCCTTGAAAAGTTCATTTATTGGTCCATTCTTCATTTATTGGTCCAGCTTCTCTGATCAATTTCCTGTACACGATCTTGGAGAGAGATTTTCAACGATTTCGAAAAGTTTTGGTGGTCAAGTGAGGATTTTTGCCGGCCTTGATTCTTGAGATCGTGAATCATCCTGTATAATACCGAGTATATATGAGAGCAACTTGAGATTGCAAGTTGCACGTGTAAGGAGAGAAAAAGTGCGAATTGCAGGTGTATAGGTGAAGCCGCGCGAGCGGAATAACGCGAGAGTGTGAGCGTAGGTTGCAAAAAAGTGCAGAAGAGGAAGGGCGTCGGCCGGCCTCGCGAAGCGCCACTCGGTCAAGCTCACTGCCATCGTCTAGTTGCTATTCCATGGTTTCTTTTTATTCTAACAGAACGACTGCTGCTAGTCAGCCTTACCTTTCCTTTCCTCTGCTTGCTCTTAGGACGGCTTTTGCATTCTACATCTTCCAGCTACACAACACAGGTTGTATCTCCTCAGTGGCGTAACCAGAATCGCGAGTATCATTAAACTTCTAGATCATCTCGGCGGAAAATTCCTGCACAGGTTCCTTTAAAGGATTCTGTAAAAGGATTCTGTAAAAAGAGTCTGTAAAAAGATTCTGGAAAGGAAATAAGAAATTTGGCAAAAGAAATAGACGAAGCAATAAAGGAAATTTTCAAGGTTCCTGATACAATGTACATCAGGAACATTCACTCTGCGAAGGTCAAATTAATCCTACACACGAAATATTTCACCGTCCCCACTATTTGAGTTCAGATCGCAATTTTTAAGTGTGTGGAGATCCCCTGAAACCAATAAACAGGTTTTTACGATCAGGCCTACCCGCTGCACGTATATCCTCTTAAGATAATAACTTTCGAAGGAATTCTTGAATTGGATCAGCGACTGGAACACTTTTTTTGGGTCCAAAAGGCAGGTCATGTTCGTTAGTCAACTTTCTATGACCAGCGCAAAATAATATTGCTTGGTTCAAAGAAAGTTGCTTGATAATAAACTCACTCTGCTGTAATATTTTTTTAAGATCGTTGTTAAGAACAGCCGGAAAAAGATTTTAAGATTAAGAAAAAATGTAATAACCACGCATTTCTTTCTTTATAACTATAGAGGTCTGGAAACATTACTATTTGCAGATATTAGAACATACCAAAGTAAAATATATAACGATGGAGCATTATTTTTTTATATGTTTCTAAAGACGAACGAGTAAAGCTTGGAAATATCTAGTATCGAGTACCTATAATTATGAAGATCAAATCCTGCGTACTGTATTACTCCTGTAATTATGAAGATCTATAATACACAGTCCATGTACTCATTTTCTTCATAGATATTTATTACACACATATCTAACGAGTGGTTAAAAAAATGTAATGAAAAAAGGGTACCTAACTAAGAATAGGTATATTATTTGCCCTAGGGACACTTCCTATTAAAAAGGAATTAAAAAGGAATTAAAAAGGAATAAACAAGAACAATTTGCGATGAATTTTACAGGGAAATCAATATATAGATATATTATAAAGAAATGTATAATAAAGCATAATATATAACACAATCCTGCTTCCTTTCATTTATTTACTGACAAGCTTGATCGTTACCGTTGCCTCGAGTTTCTAATCCTCTTAACATTTTCAGTTTATCCTTATCAGTGGATCGCAACTTATGCTCATGACTGGAGAATTAGAAACTATAGAATCCCACTATTTTAGAGTTACACGTTATTAATTATGGCACCAATGTTTGTCCAGAAATCAGTGATAGTCCAATGATTTTGAGAAAGCGAATGAAGGTATCGATAAAAGTTGATCGCATCGTCTCTCGCTTGTCTGAATTGAACGAGCAGCGAAAGATTAAAGAAAAGAAAGAGTGAAGACTACCTTTCCTTTGGACCATTTTAGTTTGACCTCCTAAACTGTATACGGTCGCAATAGCAGAGAATTGCCGAAGGGAAAAAAGAATCACGCTAAGTATTCAAAGATTTGGCAAAGACTCACGGCCAAGTGGACCAAAGAAAAAAGACTTGTCATGGCATCTTGCCAGTCTACCTTAGAACAAAGTTTCACTTTCACACATCAGAGGCTATCACGTTTATATGTATATTAATTTATTGCGAGAAGTCATATCCGAATCCAATAAACTTCTCGTGTTTATTCTCGATACAAATTATATACATTATGTGTGAATGTCCGACCAGTGGATCCGATCAAAATACATATCAAAAATTCTGAAACATGGGCATCACTTTTTACTGCCGTGACAATCAAAATGGGATAAAGTCTGACAGTTACGGGAACTCTCATGAAAAAATATTAAATCAACACATGTATAAACTATTTTAATAGGTTTTCAAAAATTTTTACGGGAATTTTAAGTCGCTTCTAGGCATCTCAGAATAACTCAACATCGGACTTTTAAAAGTCAAAAATGATTCTCTCGCCTTAATACATGTCTTGAATCAATAAAACTATAAACTTTGAAGCAATACTCTTCAACATGCGACGGGAAGTTTCTGAAGAAAATTCATGAGTTACTTTTCTCGGTCGATTGAATCGCGAAGGAATAAGGGTAATTCCCTACCATTGCGAGAAGGTTGAGGGAGTCTTCCCCCTTCATTCTAGGCGACAAGAAGAAGGCGAGGGACGGACGAACTACCGACCATGATTTCAGGCAACAGGTGTACAGAAGTCGTGTAATGCATGCACCACATGTAGGATACACACTATCCTTCACAATAGTGTACACACACACACACACACACACATACACATACATATATATATATATATATAGATGTACACCCACGCTAAATTGGCATTATTAAATTTGCATATCTACGGAGGGTTCGAGCATTAAGCTATTTGTTTCGAAAGCTCCGTTCTAAACGTCTTCTTTCCGGGATTGAGTTCCGACGCGTCTCTCGCACATTCTTGTAGATTATCGCATTACAAAGGTACGCACAGAGTGCACGTGTAGACTCTACACGTGTGTTCCTACAAGTGGACCCAACTGTCTCTCTCTACAACTCACTGTTTTATTCTTCATTAGGTCACGTGCGTCAAGTGGCCTCGACTCACATCAGGTTCATTCCACATGAAAGGGGAAAGGTGTTATAGTACCTTCTTATACTTGCGCCAGCTAGTACCGGAAGATTTACGAGCAGTTGAGGGAAGCCACAAGAGCAGAAACCAAACACAGCAATTTTTTCAAGTCAACATGAGTTTTTTCGAGTTAAGATGACTTTTCTCGACTCCCATGTCAACTTTCAGGCCAGTTCGAAGATCCCATTCGATTCCAATGTGAAATCTCCATCTTTTTAGGATCCACGTATGTAAAAAAGGGTTTTTCGAACTGAGGGTAAGGCTGAGGCTCTTAAATAGAGAAACTTATGTTCTTGTATACTGAAAGATAAATCTATGTTTTCCCAGTATGAAGTAAGAAATGCGCGAACTCTTTCATTATTCAGCAATAAAGGACTTGCATTCTTTGAGCAACTTTTGGGCATCTAATTCGGACGTTTTTTCATACTAGACAAATAAGGTTCATGATAAGAGAGTAAGCAATTCATTTTGGCATGCAAGCCCCTTCTAGAATAATTTCTGCGACCTTCAACCCTTAGATCGTCCCTCATCTGCTCGAATGCGCATCGCACTTGTCCACTAGTGAAATTTTCGGGATTCTCTTTCGTTTCTTGATGTCGCAGTGCTACCAATGCTAACGTTGTGTTCGGCAATCGGCAATTCTATATTATTTGAGATCGAATTCGCGAGAGACCGAGCGACGGTGGAACGCAATCAGAATAGTAATTAAGGATTCGGTTAACGCTCTCAGAGTGTAGAGCGGAACCTAATTTAAACATACAAAAGTGTAAGGTAGGTTATAGCGTAAGGGTGGTCGAGGAGAGCAAAGAGTGGCGAAACAGAGAGAAAGAGAGTGAGAGAGAGAGAGAGAGAAAAGAGGGGAAAGGGACGGATGTTACGTTGGGTGAGAGGGAGAGACAGAGCAAGGGTGACGGTGGAGTCGCGGGAATGGCCATGTTAGGGGTGGGGTGTGCCCATGGGGTGAACGGAGAAGGGGGTGAGAAGCATGTCGTGGACGGAGAAAGGGGTAGAGGGTTGAGAGGCAGGGGAAGCATTGCACGAAAGGTGGGGTGCGGGGATTAGGGGGGTGTGGAACAGTTCGCAGACGATACGCTGCACACTCGCGGATTCAGAGTGGGGAACAGGGAATTCCAATGCACCTATCTTGCTCTCCCCCTTCTTTCTTTCATTTCTTCTCTCTTTTTCTGATAGTCTCTCTCTCTCTTCCACTCCCACCTGCTCCCCCCCACCCCCTGTTTCTCCCTCTCTTTACTTCTTTCCACCTTTCTTTCTCACACGCAAGGCGTCTCCCTCTTTTTCGCTTCTCCAGTGACTCTTTCTCTTCGTTTGACTGGATCTTTTTCCCTTTCTCTATCTGCGTCTCTCTCCCGCCATCGTTGTCGCCAAACCCCTCCACAGTTTTGAGAGCGTTGGTATCAGTTGGAAGGGGTGAGCTCGGAAGAGTAAAAGAAGAGACCAAAAAATATTCAGCAACCAATGGGGAGGAGGTAACTGAGTCGGGCGGGAAAATCTGACAACGTCGCGGCAGAGTTTTTGTTTACCACGAGAAGAGAGGAGAGCGCGTATCCTATCGGCATCGGCTCCTGCACCAGGAGGACAGACTGGATCGGATCGGACAGGTCCGGACCGGACCGAACCACGGTCCATGCACGCCCGGTCTCCTCCCGTTCGTTGGTCGCCGAACGCACCGAATCCACCGAATTGCCGTCAAGGACCTTCTTTTTCGAAGCTTGCGAATTCCCAACTTGTAGGCTACGTCTCTCAACCCACACCCGGATTTTAAAATCTCTCTACTTTTCAAATTGGTATTGCAAGCGGAATTAAAAATCCGAAGATGCGGAATCGAATCTCGTCAAACTGCATGGTATTAAAGGATTCATCAGGGAAATAAGAGCTCTAATAAAAATATATTCCGAGACCTACAATTAGAATCTTTTCAAATATGTCCTACACTCAGAAAACAGTGTTTCTTTGAATCAAAGAAACATTCCTTTGATACAGGGTCAAAAGAAAATTTCTTTGAATTAAAAAACCTGTTTTTTTTTTAATTCAAAGAATTTTTCTGAAGAAATATTTTTTGTAATTAAAGAAAATTTCTTTGAATTAAAACAAGTTCTATCAAAAAAATTGTTTCTGACGAATATAGTCTCAAAAGCGGTTTATTATTAATTGCTGGGAAGAGGCTAATCATATCAACAAATGAATCTTTGTATATGAACTTTGAATTTCGTAGAGGTTCCTGAAGTTTTGTACAAACTTAAGAGGCTTTAAAATATTAATGAAAGTCTATGCTTGATGCACAAGTGGATGTTGAGGTAGAAGACGAAGGAATGAGGGGAACGGCGTCCTGATCTCAAGACCAGTTCGTTTGCCTGAATGCGTTTGTAATCGCAACAGCGTAAAGAGTAAGAGAGAAGCCAGGATGGATAAATTTGCTGTACTATGGTAGGACGCAGACGGATCACGGCAAGGCCAAGAGAGAACGCACCACGACCAGAATCACTTCGAAACGACCAACGGCCAACCAAGGTCCTCCTCCTCGTATTCAGAGACGAAAAGTAGACTCTCCACTACTATAGTGTATCGGACTCAACAAATCCCCCTTATTCGTACCTCTTGCGATTTTTTCGTAGGATCTTTTTCTTTCTTCCTCCACACCAGTGGCGTAACCTTATGGAATTAAAAAAAAACTGTCTAACTTATGCAGTATCGTCCATCCACCTCATTTTCATTTTTTAAGTACAAATTCCTGAAGGATCATCCAAATCATTCTTTGAAGGAGGATGTAGAGGAAATTAGTGCAATAATTAGGACAATTTGCGAATTTGGTGGCAATTTGGGAATTCTGTGACGGCTGAACTTGAAGCAAGCTGAGTTAGGCTTTGTTTTCTTCCCCCTTTGCTCCTACTTTGCATCTGTTGGATGATGAAAGAGGAATCAGATATTTTTAGGATTCAGAAGGAATTACATGGCATTGGTAAAAAATTGAGCCACTGAGCTGTAACTGGTAGTCGTCTGGACGCCTTACAAAAGAACGCAAGAGTTAACGCTGGCCACTAATCAGTGCAGCTCATCGCGAAGGCTAATCAGGGCTTTTCACATCCACCTGAATCGACTAACAACGTTGGTATGATTATAATAAGCGATCGCTTGAACACTCGATGCTTGCCAAACTGGAAAGTTTTCTACCAAGTGGAATTAATGAGTTGTACGGGTGATTGACGCTATTATCAGTCCTCGTGGAGTGTACATTTTCACTGTCTTTTCGAAAGCGAAGTCTTTAGGAGCGTGCAATTTTTTTGTGACGCCTGCAGATGATCGAAAACGATGTTGCGCCTGAAAGCACACCTTATAATGTTCACTATAAACAGGACGCTTGTTTGTTGAAAATGCTCACTAAATTTTCAAATCGAATTATCACATTATCATTGTTCTGTAATAAAATCTTCCTGTGTCCACGAATACGCTTGATTAATTTATGGAGCACAGAGAAAGGTTAATTCTTTGAGAAGACATGTTTTTAAAAATAGAAGTTGGCTGTAAAGTTCGAAAAATGAGGGTACGTTTGTTTTGTATGCAGTGTACAGCAGGCAACAACATTCAAAATGGAGAAAAATAAACAGAAACCTTTCAAAAAAGTGCAGACAACGTAACAACACAGCTTGTAATAAAAATGCACCCTTAGAGATGATGAAGATATCTCTCTAAAGTTTTTAAACAAACTTAATAAAGCGAGAGATAAGATATTTTATGAGCTAGGGTCTTATGTAGGCAATGTCTTAAATTATATTTTGACTGAGGTCATAAGAAATTGAATCTACAGTAGAGAAAAGTATAATTTTACAACCGCCATCAGAAACCGTCTCTCTTCTCTAAGAAGTCATTTTAGATCTGAAGTTGAAAGACCTTGTATAACTGACAACTCGGTCATCGTTGAGGCACTAGGTAAATTTTTTCATTGAATGGAGAAAATGTTTGAAAATCCGAATCACCCTACAAAAGTTATTATTCCAGGCCTAATCGCATTTTTACCAGTGATGGAAGTGTAGCCATCACACGAAACCAACCCCTGCGATCAGATAGGTAAGAGGCTAATCAACTGTTTCCGATTAGTTTCTCTAAACTTCTCAAAGCGATACATGCTGGGAGACAAGACCCATGAAACAAACTAGACTCAACCTTGCGAGAATAACTCGCGGGAAAGCTGCACTTTGGATCATGAATGCTGTATTCGCTGTACCCGGAAATCTGCGAGATAGATCCGTCGTACGTATATGAAAAGAAAAGCTTAAATCTCGTTGCCTTCACCCCCTTTTTTCTCACTCCCTTTTTTTCACGAAAAATCGTAGAGGAACATTTCGCAGGGGTGGAGAAGCAGCAGGACAACAGAGTGGGAGAAATCAGGTGGGGCAGGGTAAAAACGGGAAAGTAGGATTGGGAAAAAGAGGTGTTCGCGTGAAAGCCTTGGGTGGAGAGATGCATTACGGCTGGGACGGGGCAATAGCGTGGCTAGCTCAGAGAAGTACGGAACGTAAGGACAGACGGAGAGAGTATATGAGTTGATGCAGGAGGGTGCATGCAGATAGGGGGAGGGGGAGGGGGTGGTTTTCCCCAGTAAAAATCGATCCACCCCACTCTTTTCCTACTTTTTCCCCTAGAGAGCTTCGTAACCAAGAGCACCGGGGGGTCGACGGGGGGCGAGAAATGGGTGGCAGCGGGGGCCCTTAAGAGGGGTCGGGGGCGGCTTGCAGAGTTTGTAGTGGCGGCTACCTGCGTGATTCTCCGTTCGGGTGTATGTACGTGCGAGTTGGGTGAGTTTGGGGGTGGACGGTTTTCGCGAGCACTGGAGGGCGAGTGACGGTGAAGTGTGGGGTGGGTGGCAGCAGTGCCGCCGCCCTCGCCTCCCTCGTCGCAACGGTTCTGTCGTCCGCGCTGCAACGATGAAAAATTACCCAGAAGCAGCGAGCTGTTTTTTCTTCGGGCCCGACGTCGTCTAACGCGGAGTTCGCGAGCCTGACAGACAGCTGCAGCGAAGCCCTGATATATCGACCGGGCCACCTATAACCAACCAACCGACCGACCAACTACCCGCACGCAGGCATTATACCTTTATCATTATACCTTCCTATACACCTGTCTAGGGTTGCCGACGTTCCAGTAACGCGTTTTGAATGTAGAGGGTCACTTGTGGTCACCAAAGGGATATGGATGGAGTAAGGAAGGGAGCGCTTAGACCATCCAAAAGAAGCACCCACCCCTTTGCACTTAGGTGCACTCAGTCTCAGAAAAGGGACGCTCTGGGGGTGGAGGGATGAGAGACAAGTAGCGAGAGATGGATGGGGGTGAGAAAGAGAAGATGGAAAGAGAGTTGAAATAAGGGAGAAAGAGGAAAAGGGGTAGGTGTCAAAGTAGAAGCGGGTCGGACAAGATTGGCTGTACAGTGAACGATGGTCATGACCGACTTTGGGATAATTAGATCCTTTAAGAGTTTAGAATTATACTTATACTCTCTTGCTGGGGATGAAATAAATTTGCTTTATGGCTTTACGAACACCGAGGGCTAATTGAGTAGTTGTTAGAAATATTTACAAGAATTGTGATCCATAAAATGATGTCAGGCTCAAAATTGTTCATTTTTTTTTATAAGTGTACTCAATAATTAATATAACAGTAATTTTGTTTTCTATACAGTTTAATTATCTCCTGCTTACCCTTGTCTGACAAGAACACGCGACTACTACTGATGGTACAACCAATACGCAAGAAAATCAACCGTAGCAACAAAATCGACAAGAACAACCATCGATAAAAAAGAGATAATTGTTAGAAGATATTTTTCTGACCATCCGCTATTTTTCTTTACTCAAAATATTTTGTAATTTTTTTAATATTGATGGAAGGTATCGATAAAATGATAGGAAAGATTGACGTGAATATGCGAAGGATTTGATGATGGACAAGAGAGAACTAAAAAAGATAAGAGCAAAATTATTTTGAAAAAAACGACGGTAAAAAATTGGCGTGAATATAAAAGAGATACATTAAAATAGGTATAATCTACCAATCAGAATTGTGAGTGATAGTTTTTATTTACAAAAAAATTGAGATTTAACTTATTTTTTGCAAGATCCTTAAAGATTCTGAGAGGTAAGTAAAGAAACAAGAAATTTAATGATTTTATTTCAGAAAAATTTCCTTTATTCTAAATACATATTTACATCTGTTAAATAAGATTGCCTTTCTTGACTGATAAACTGTAAACTTAGTTTCTCTCAGTTTGAACCTGAAAACTGAATAAAAACCTAGAAGAGACTCTGTAGGCGAATAAAGTAGCAGATTCACGTATGCGTGATGTCTAATATTTATATAGTATATGCGTAGTAAGAAGGGTCTTAATCTTTTACAGAATATTTGCTACTAATTTTATGAAACTTGTATAAATGCTTACTCCTTCAATCATTATCACGCTGGTAGTAAACGCATGTCAAAACTTGATATTATATAATTTACTGTACCGCCATTGAAAGTTCTAATTCTAATATTGGCTATGGAACCTAAACTATTTACTGATCTAGAAAAAGATCTGGTAAGTATTTTTTAAAATTATACGTTCAATTATACAGCAAATGGAAATACATATTTAGATTGAATTCCCTTTCATGAAATAATCCCTCAAGTCTTCACATGGTCACTCGTTTGTACTGTTTTCATAATTTTCTGCGAAACTATTCGCATTCTGCTGCAAAGCTCGGTATTTTGCATGACAGTAATTCTTTCCTTTATTTAACAAACGTTACCCCATACGGAATGTGTTTATTCTTAATAGCTGATTAACTCCATGTCTAGTAAAGGTCGTATACATTAGTAATACATGGAGATTTAATGTAAATATACCTAATTGAAGTTCAAACCGTTTAAATTTAAATAAATGACAATTTCAGTCTTCTACTTGCGATTTTCAAACTCAAAGTCTTTAACAATGCTATGCACTCCTTCATTTTGCGGTACAATTTTGTTGATTATTAGTAGCAATTCGGCACAAATTAATAAATCTATAGTTTAGGAATAAGATTGATTAGCGTTATTATCATAGAAAGACATTTTACTGCTCACTCTACATATCCTTATTCTTAGAGACGATGGATTTTTCACCTATCATTGGTTTAAACTCGTCAACGAGTTGCTAGATTTAAGAATGCAATATTAAATTTGGAAATGGTTTGCTTTCAGTACTTAGTAAATGTACGGTTAGGGCGGCGATTAAGTTATAAATGCAATTGATTTAAAACGGATTACTTCAATACTTTTTCGACAAATTTCTTCACGTCTCGGATTTCCTGAAAATAAAAGCACACGATGAATAAACAGTCAACTCTGAGGTTTTGAAACCTGTATAAATATCTATGTAATGAGACTCACATCATCAGAAGACGTATGCATGACCCCTGGGTATGTTTTGAATTCCGTCTGGGTCATGAATTGCTTCAACATAGTAGACGTCATCTGACCCCACTTGTATGGCACTATTGGGTCACAGTCACCATGGCATTGCAAGAATGGCGTGTCTTTGTTTCCTATCGCTTCCTGTTAACAAAAATTGATTGTATAAAATATAGGATTATAGGAATACATATAATTTTACAAAATATTTGCACTACTTCCTCAAGATAATTTTCTGAACTGACTTACCGCGGGGAATTTGTCGCGTAAAGGAAGCCAGGAGGATAAGGCTATAATACCAGCTAAAGGTTCAGGAAATGTGAGTGCACTGTACAATGCCAGGGCACCGCCTTGGCTGAAACCACCGAGAACAATTCTTTTGCTTGGTATTCCTCTTGCTACTTCTTCTGCAATCATAGAATGCACCATTTTCGCGGCTTTACGGATACCCTCTTCATCTTCTGGACTAGTTGCGTCCAAGGAGTTGAGGTCAAACCTGAAATAGAAGACGTTAATTACTCAAGGAAAAAAAACTATCAATTCTTCCAAATTCTAAACTTAAAGTGGTCATCCTCTTACCAAGAAGGCATGCGAAAGCCATTGTTCAATGTTACTGGCATCGTAGCACTGAAATCAAATTAATTAATATTAGTTTACCTCGAATTTAATGAGAGATACATGTGCTAGAAGAAAGACAAATTAAAGAAACTTACGCAGTCGGGCAAATGACCTTGACATGTGGAGGTCGCACAGCATCCATAGAACTGGCCCAGCCATGTCTAGAACAACATTTTCGTATTACATACATCTAAATGAATAACTTTAATATTAACAGCAGGGTAATATTAATTTAGGATACTGACCCTGTATCTCCCAGCCCATGGAAGAAAATAAGCTGTAACATTAAAATAGAAAATTGTTAAGATATAGATACATACCAATTACAATTAAAATTACAATTGTAAGGGAGGCCTTTGGTCTTGAAATTCACTCTCGGGCACAAAGAAGTGTATTCAAAGAAAATCTTTGAACCAAAGATTTTTTTCTATTGTTGCCACACTCTAATACACTTCGTTTGTTCAAATTTAAAATTTGAGATTGAGATAACGAATGAAAAAGTAACACCGCATAATGTAAAGTAAAAATATATTTATCTTTACAGGAGGCAAGGATTGACCTTGACATTGATATTAAACTTCGCTATTGAAATTCAGAATCTGTAAGCTGTTTGATTAAATTCGCAAATTTGTTGAAATATAATTTCGCAATCAATAATATAGCAAATATCATCAAAATGCTAACAATATTGAATGAAAAAGTGAAATACAACACTTTGCTTTTTTGCAACACTTTGCTACAATTTAAAAAAAGATACAGAAATATTTCTAAAATTGGGATAATTGCTTGATAGGGATTTTCCTGGACCAGATACCGGGAAATTATAGTAAGTTCTCAAATTTCATTAGCTCTAAGATAAAAGTAACACCTGTTAAGTATTGAAAATCGATTTCTGAAAAATGAGAAGATAACGTCATGAATAGATTCACGAAGCAGTAATTACGTAAGAATATTAATCAACTTTAGTTCGATTCCACTTGACGTTTAAATTGGTTCAATATAACCAAAAAACGTGACACTGATTTACATATTCTCGGTACTTACCGTTGCAGTGTGCCTCGTTTTAGCCGCTATTACCACAGGACTGGCCATCTTTAGCTGTATTTAAATAGCGAACTGCACTAAACTTTAAATCACAGAGAAATTCGTGAAAATTCACGGAAGTAGAACAAGTTTTAACGTAAAGACGTGACGAGACGCGAAAGATGCAATTTCCCCCTAGAACTGCCTAGAAAAAGATTGGAAACATAGATTTCCCCAGATCTCCCTCCCTTATACGTTTTGTATGTATTTGTATTTTACTTGAGGCTTGACGTCACACTCAGTCGATAAAAGCAGCATCTTCATTACAGCAACTGGTTCCAAGTTCAAATCTCAATTTCCTCAATTTCCTCATCAATTGAGTATACTCAACAAAAATTATAAATCAATATATTTTTGCGCTATTGAACGGCAGTGTGCTAAATGTTTGCGACTGGTGCACAATCATACATAGTAATTTTAACAGTTCCAAATATAACGCAAAGAAAGGCGCAGAAACGACAAATAATACAATTTTGTTTTCTTTATTTCAATCTAACAATAGTAACATACACTTGAAGAAAAATGTGTACATAATAATAAACCTTTGTACCTAACTGAAGTTTAATTATTAAAATAGTCCATCTGGTTCATCGCTTAATAAATGTTTCCTTAATCATAAAGACGATCATACGCAGATACAAAAATACCTGCAAGATTTTACACACGAGTGTGATCAAATTTATTCAATTACTGTGCGGTAGTTTGTATTGTTGTATACATACTGCAAGTAACAGTTATATTTTTGTTTTACAAAACACATTCGCAATCAGACACTCGCAGACTAATATTTCTCTCCATGTGTCTCAATCATATCCAAATATTTGCAAAATCACACACTGTTCTTAGTCAAATTAATAATATTATGAAGAAATTCATTTTTCGAAGTATACAAATATAATTTCAATATCATTGCATGACTCGCCTTTTTATATCTTACTTTCTACTATCAATGAATGTAATCATAGAGTAATGGGTACAATTGTTTCCCCCCCATGATTTCTTATTTGTTTTAAATATACATAATTAAAAAATATTCACAGACACAACTACTAATAAATAGTGTAAGATTGTGTTCAAAACCATTCTACGCTATTTATTATAAGTTTTAATTGTCAATATCTTTTAATATACATATGATCATTTTGAAGTGGCTAATTATCATTCACAAAGGTAGTTAATCAATGCAACCGTTTGACCTCAAATAAAATTTCAAAATAATTTTCCATAACTGATTTTGGTAAATGCATCTTCGATAATTTCGTATTGTTTTTTCCTACTATGATAAAAATCATAACATAGTACGCGCTTCATTACTTAAACCTAAATGGGGTTAAAATGACTCTCGTGTATTTAGTTTTTACAAATTGGCACGATGAATGCGACGTGCGAATAGTGAAGGGCGCTATCTGCTAATAGAGTAAAAACTGAATTCTTGCAAATAATAATTCACTCGTGACAAACTAGCGATGAAGTCTATATAATCGTGGAATAAGGTTGCGTCTTACCACATCTGTACTTTTTTTTAGTTCATCAATATAACTATTTTATTACACTCACTCGACCTTTTTCTCAATATACGCCTTAATGGCCTCTTGACATTCAGCAGAACACCAGTGCTGAACTAATATGTGAGTTTCTGATTCAAGAGCAGCGTTCAATTTGTTTCGTAAACTTTGACGTAAGAGAGCCTTCGTAGCTTCCATTGACTGAAAAATGCAAAAATTACATTAATCCTAATTTGTTTATTTTAATAAAATAATTGTTGCTTATTATACTCTTTCATCATTCAGTACATTCCAGCTCATAAATACCATCACCATAGAGAGGATTTAAGATTATCTTGAAGAAATTTTCCTGAATATTAATATGGTAGAGATTATGCGAGAGTCGTTTATGAGTCAGGTGGGAGTACGTGGGTGTTGATCTTTACATATTATACTTTTGAGTGTAAAACAAATCTATGAAAGTAAAACATTCCGACGTGACGATATGCCTTCATCAGCAATGTTGATTTTAATATTATTGTTTATTAGTGCAACTAACGGAAAATATGTTGTAATCAAAAGTAAAGAAAGTACTGTCGTATTTGGATATAGAGAAGGAGTATGTATTAAATATTTATAATACTTAGAAAATAAGATTATAAAAAGAAACACGTGATGTGAAGATTGATTTCTTTCAAAAATAAAATTGAAATAAAGAGGAAACAAATAAGTGATTTGTTTGTTAATGTTCAGATTGAAGGTGAAAGTGGGTTACATGAATGCGAATCTAATGAAGCATGCAATATAGTTCATAATCGTTTTTGGATGCCCGTACTAACGGAGCGGTTATGCCGTTGTCCAAATGGGTTTGAATGTCCCTGGAATTGGTCTGATAAAGCTGGGAATTCATCAATGAAGGTCAATAACAGATCAGTGATTCAGGTAAAGTAAAAGTAAATTTTTAAAAAGTTCAAAATTCTCTATAAACGAGTCTTTCAAGAGGGATGTATTTTTATTTCATTCACAGTTTTGTAATCCGTTAGAAAAGATGAAAACTTGTTCGCATAATCAGCCAGCTATTACGGTAGTTGGACAAGGTAATTCAAGTAATACCTTTTTACATCCTTATACTATAAAAGCCACTTGTAAATGCCCAGAATTTCATTTTTGGAAATTGAGCAAGTATAGATATGAAGGTGACACAGTGCATCAAGTCTATAAATGTACCAAGGTAATTTATATAACACAATACTGACAAAAACTGTTTAATCTTTATGAGTTTAAAATAATAACCATTTTTTTTAGCAATGGCTATGTGACACTCAGGATTTTTGTGGTCACGTGAGAGCAGACTTATTCTCTGTATACTACCGGTGCACTTGTCCAGAGAAGCACTGGTGTGTTTTTAAGAACAGAAAAAGTGCCGTAAACGTGCAGGAACTTGGTTATTCGGGAGCAGCTTATAATGCATACTGTATTCGACGCAAATTTGTTTGATTTTTAATGAAAATTAAATTAAATGTTTATTTACCTGTGACGATTGCTCGCTCATGGCTTTCACAGAGGGTACTAATTCTAGTGGAAACCTCTCAGGCCACAAAACCCTCGTAACAAGGCCGGCTCGTAACGCTTCACTCGCCGTTAAAGTTCTACCTCCAAGTAACAATTCACTGGCCTGAATAAAAAAGAAAAAAAAGAAAAACTCAAGATAGATTCCAATCCTCAAAATATTTACAAATACAATTTTTCTATGTATGACAAAGTTGAAATAATTTATTTTGCTCACTTGTGTCACAAATAACTACTGTAATTCTCTATACTCTATACTGTAATTGTTCTATACTCACAACTGCACTTCCGTGGACATGCGATAAAGTCATTATCGCAGCTCCTTCTGGTATTTGGCCCAGTTTGCCGTAGGGTGTATAAAATGTTGCCTTATCACTAGCTATTACCAAATCGAAAAGAGGTAGTATTGTAACTCCTAAACCAACTGCGGTTCCTTGTACACCAGCTACAAGAGGTTTGGTGAACGTGGCCAAACATTTAATAAAATCTCTACAAGAAATAGTTAAAAAATGAGACTTTCGTTTCTTGTGAAGGTAATTAATCAAGAATTAAATAATAAATTAATACGTACTTAACAGCATTGGCCATTTCTTCTGCATATCGTTTTCGTTTTTCCTGATCAGTGTGCAATAATGTAGAAAGGTCTAAGCCTTCACAAAAACTTGTTCCGGTGGAGGTTAAAAGAACGACACGACATTCTTTGTCTGTTTTCAGTACTGATAAGATATCACGTAATTCTTGCATCACCTATAAATAAAAATATAATAATTGTACAGATTAATGATACCCATATGTTTATGAATAGTATTAACAATAGTATGCAAGTGTAAAGGATTTGTGAAAATAAAGTATCTTTTACCTCCAATGTAATTCCGTTTACTATTTTTGATGAAGAGGGAGTTAATGTTAACTGCACGAGATTACCATTGCGACGAACATTTACTTCCTTATTATTAAAAAGTAGTTTCGGTTCACTCTTTGCATTATTGCTATCTACACTTGCAGAACCTGCAATTTCAATATTACAGTTAGGAACTTATTTTTACATGTAATTTTACTATATTGATTGATTTGAAACTTTTTAACCAAAATAAGGATTTACCTTTAGTTTTTCGAGCGGCTGCCGCTCCACTTGATCGCCTAGAAAGTCCACTAACGGACGAAAGAGCAGTTGCTGCTGCTGCTAAGCAGGCAGAAAGCTCATCTTGACTTTTGGTAGTCTCTTCCATACTACTGTTTTCACTCGAAATTAAAGAGCTTTTATCTTTTATTGCTTTCTGTTTTTTTGGTGTAACTTTTTTGACAGATGCACCATTTGACCTAGTTGTAACCTTGTCAGGTTTCGACGATTCATTACTGCTGCCTTCACTCGCGTCCGAAGGTCTTGGAGTCTTTTCAATTTTCTTACTTTCAGATGTTTTATTCGTCTTTTTCACTGTCACAATTTTATCTTCTGATACCTCATCAACTTTGTCAACCTTCGCTTTACTTGATACAGTTTCGGAACTTGGAGATGATTTCTGCTTACTTCTTTTTACATCTGCCTGCTTTGCTTCTTTTTCGACTGAAAGTTTTCTTTTGGTTGATCTCAAAGTCGGGTGTTCTTCTTCTACTTTGGGGACATCGATAGGTCCATCAATACTCACTCTGGGACTACCGGATACACTCGAAAACGAACTGGAAGAATGTCTTCGCACGATCACAGAAGCATCAGCTGCATTTCTGATTTTTGCAGGATAAATAAACTCAGTCGGTGAGGTAATAGCAGAACCGGAAGACTTGGTTTGATCAGTGGAGTTTTCTTCTGCTTCAGTACTCACAACTGGATTTCTCTTCGACCTCGAAACAATTTTAGCAGATTCTGCATTTGAGCCTCGCAGTTTAAGTACTGCGTTCTTCACCAGTTTTTTCCGAAGAACCAAATCTCGTTCTGCTTTATCTATATCCATCACCTTCTTATGTGTTTTAGTAATAGGAACCAATCGCCTCGTTCTCGGTTGCGCCACATCGTAAAGAAGATTAACGACTCCTTCATCTTGAAGTAACCTATCGATTTCATTCCTACTTTTCTTTTTAGGCTTCGCTACTACTTCTTTTTTCAGTTTTCCCACGGATTTGACAACTTTAGCGGGTCTACCTACACCTCTTACTGGTGAAGACAATTTTGAGTGTAAATTTAAAGAGGACTTCTTAAGCGATAACACTTTCTGAGATATTAATTTCTTTGTAGTTAACTTTTTTGGAGTTTCGGATGGTGGTGTCCCTTTCACGAGACTTCGCTTTTTCTCGATTAAACTTTTCTCTTTCTTTGGCGAAACACTTTTATCAGATGGAATTTGCTTACCGGTAGCTTCTTTCTCTGGCAAAGTCTCTGGTGTTTCAGGCAAATCATTTGTGGTTTGTTCATTATTCTCTACTGTATTTGTCACTACCGAGCTTTTATCTGGAACTGTTTCTGCACTATCTTCCGCTAGATCTTTTTTACTTGGTGTTCTGGGTTTAAAAATTCTTTGTCTCTTAGAAGCAAACTGTTCAAGAGCTTTTTCGGTAGGTTTCCGTTTCCTCCCAGACCTTGTCTCATCAACACGAACATCGGCCTGAGGTGTTACAGAAGTTGTGTTTTGAGAATCGTTTTCTTTTAGCGGCTTTCGAGGCGAATCCTTTGTTTTATTAGTTTCTGGGGTTATATCATCTTTCACTTTAGTGGATTCCCTTCTAGCATCGCGTTTTGGGGTTTTTTCGATATTTTGAAGTTGTTTTTGAGTTGGATTTAATGATTTCTTTCTTCCCCTTCTGTTTCCCGAACCAGGCATTTCCATAAGTTGTTTTAAAGCAATTTCTCGCTGTACCATAGGGCTTAATTTAGTCACTGTACTATCTCCTTCTGTTTCAGGATTCTCGTTCGTAGAGGCCTGAGATTTTAAATTGGACCAATCTGGATCTACGTCACCTTCTAAAATCGCGAGCAATTCTCTGTTGTCCGTATTCTCATTTGATTGATTGGAATTTTCTGTGCGTTCAGTGTTATCAGAGGTACCGCGCGTTGGTTGCGTAAGCGGTATTAATCCAGGTACGGGGAGTGGACCAGCGGCAAGAATCTTGCTTGCAAACCTTTGCGTTAGCTTTTTAACAAAGACAATGTCGGCTGCTTGAGGACTTTCCAAATCCTTTTGCTTCTCGCGAAGACGCTCTTTTAAAACTTCTGTAACTTCGGCAGGAGAAGCAATTTGACTTTTTAAAAGTCGACTTGGAACTTTCACGCCCACTCTTGGCGACTGCATTTTTCGTTTGGAATTTGTTCCATCCTGAGTAGGATCATCTCCACGAATGTAGGGCTGAACGTAGCTTGGAATGTCTTTGCTAGAATTTCTTAAAACCTTTTTAGGGGTCTCAGGGGTTTGAACAGTGATAGAAACTTGGGTGGTTTTAGCTTCTGGCTTAGCAGTCTCAGTATTATTATCTACACTCCCTTTGCTCGTACTCTGCACTTCTTTGGACACTGGACTCTTCTTTTTTTCATTTAAAAGATTGTTTAATTCAATCTCGACGGTGTCATGACTTCTGAATAAAACTTGATTATCTTCCTCTACACTTTCATCTACATTCTCGTCCACATTTTCGTCGCCCCAATCATCGAAAATGTCCTGAATAACATTTCTTGACTTCTCTGAAATTCCGATATTTCGCGTAATGTTACTTAAATTCGTTTCTTTGACAGTCGGATCTTCTACTTTAGAAGAATGACATATTGTTTCGACGGTTTCAATTTCATTCACATCACTCATATTTTTATCCTCTTCTAAATTACTACTGCTGACATTTTGAATAAAATAAATTTCCTCTATAACTTCAGCTGTAGTTTCCTCGTCATCCTTTTGTAACTCACGAACCTCGACTGATTCACCACTATTTAACATGATATTTACATGCTCTATTGATGATGATACTACTTCGGTTTGAAGTAATCTACTCTCTTCTTGAATATCGTCTTCAATATCAATATTAGCGGAAGCTGCTGCAATGTTTATGATGTTCTCCTGCCTGTAAGTGATTGGTTGGTGTACATCTACGTTAATTTCAGTCTCTCCAGAGTTTATTTCGGAAACTTGTTCATAATCTTCTTCAGCAGTTGACATGAAATTGGTTTCCTGTGAATGTCCATCATTCACTTCTTCCTCATTCGATAATTGTACTTCAGATGTTGTTGTTAAATGTTGATACTCATTACCTTGAACGAGTGAATCATTATTCTGCTCTAAAGATTCTTCTTTGTGAACATAATTTTGGGTAATGTAATCTGTAACTGTTTCATGCTGAATATTATTATCGTATTGATCTGTATTGACTACTTCATCAGTAGTATATTCTTCAGTGTTCATGTCTTTGTTTTCTTCTAACTCACATACTTTAACAGATTCTTCATTCACAATATGAGAGTTTTCTTCTTCATTGGTAGACTCATTGGTGGTTTCAAAGCTTAACGTCTCTGTAGTTTGCATAATTACTTGATCTGCATTCTCTTCCATTAATTGATTTTCGTTTGTTTCCATCACTTGACTTTCGCCTACTTCCAGAACTTGATTTTGGTCCACCTGTATCACGCGCATATCATCTAACTGCACAATTTGATTAGGATCCGCGTGATATTCTGAATCCTCGTCTTTAATTGAAAGTTTTGCAGTATCATTAGATGCGTACTGATTTTCCTTGGGATTTTCATATATTGTAGGTACATCATTTTCCTGAACATTTTGTACTGATGATCCCAGCATCATGTCGATACATGGCAGGTCACAGGTTTCCATAGTAACGTGACCATTTTCTTCTTGCGTAGAGACTTCTGACTTTTCTTCAATGAAATTCATAGAATTTGTTGTGTTAATTTCACTCTCGTGTACTTCTACTGTCTCCACATGTCTTAATCCATGACTGTCCATGGCTGCTGAGTTTTCTTAAGATTTACTGACAACTGAAGATCTCTGAGAAAGACAAATTTATATACACGTTACTAGTGAATACTATTAACTTCAGTGATATTAGGTGAATGGGAAATTTCACAGTACGAATCATGTAAATTCACTGCAATACATTGAAAATTTAGAGACAGTTTGCATACAGAAAAAGTAAATGTTGTGAAGTATACAAACGTATTAAAATCATTTTAATTGTGAGTAAAAATATTTTTAGGGTTGTAAAATGCTTTATTGAAAAGTATCGTGCGCTTACGACTCCGATTATGGGTAAATAAGTTTCTTCAAACCGAAAACAGGCAAAATAATAAAATATAAATGCTGTTGAGAATTATATGATATAAATAAAATCTTTTTGGGTTTTAAGTGTCTTAAAATGGAATTTTTTAAAATTCTTGAGTGTATATTACAAAAGATTCCACATTTTTTAGCACATGTTAGGCCAAATAATATAATAACTATTTTTCCAAAATAATTGCTCATAACATTAAGTTAAAAAGCTTTTGAATTGCGATTTCATTTATTTTCATTTTTTCAGAGCATGAAGTGTCTGATATACTTTTTTATCAAATGTTATAATCCTCAAGTAGTGGCAAGTCTAGTCATTAAAGTGTATAGGTGGTGCATAGAAACAGAGACTGAAATGGAGAAAATAATGAAACGAGCAATTGAGGTCACTAAAAGTATTTACCTTACCAATATAAATATTGACTTATGTGTTTGAAATCTACCTTTTGGCATTATATGAATTTAGATCTAACCAGGATAGAAGTGATTGCAGGAAGTCTGTAATGCTTACCACAGTGCCAAGCAGAGTCCATAATCAAAAACAGCCAGAGCAAATCACATCATCCGATTCCCGTTGTTGGTTCTGCAAGTTTCAACTCTAGGCAGTTGAGTAGTTTGGAGAATGTTCAGAGCCAAGTGCAATTCTTTAAAAGACACAAAATAAAGTTTTCAAAAGCCAAGGCAACTCAATGTTTACACGGTCAAGTGGAAAAGAGGTGCAGTTATAATATTTTTGATTTACAAAATTTTTCTTTTTGAATACAGTCATGAAAAAAGCAGGTTGGTCTGTTTCAAGTCGTAAAATGAATGGACACGTAGACCTTACCTTGAGATTAGTATTGCTATTTTACAACTTCCACACGATCTATGTTAATCGTTTCAACAAAATTGTACACGATATTAGCCGAAACGGCAGCCATGTATTTCTTGTTGCTGTTCTGTAATGTCCCATCCACAATGCAGCACTGTTGCCAACCTAAAGCCCACGTCACACGTCAGGGTGCCGTCCCATGTAGGCGCAAAACACAAAACATAAAATGAACAGCCAATTGCAGAACACTTTTAGATTTCTGTGTTTTCAAAGATTCTCTGTTATTGGTTTGTTCGTTTTGCGCTTTGCATTTTGCGCCTGCATGGAATTCCATCCTTACACGACTCACACATCTCAATCGCCCAACCCTGCGGTTTCCATTGTTTCCATTGAAGAGTGAAGAACTTACACAACCTATCTTGGTTATCATATATACTTCGTGGATAATATAATTTCCAATTTCTAAATAATCCAAATAATTCAAGTGTATGTAAATAAATTTCCAGGAGAAAAGAACTGTTTATTTAGTATAATTTACTTTCAACTCTGCAATGGGTAAACCAAAAGATATAAGTACAGATGATGATCTAAGCATAGGTATGTGTTATTTGATTTTAAAATGTTCATTCACATTCCCTACATTTGTTTATAAAATGCATTTCAAATTATGTAATAAGAGAATGTTAAATATCTTGTTTTTAGTAAAAATTTGCATAAATGACAATAGTTTTTATTAAATTACATACTGTGAAGTAATTGCATTCAATTTTAATTATAAATATTATACCTTTTCAGATCCAAACTTAGAATTGTTACAAAAGAGACACAAAAAACATAAGCACAAGAAACACAAGAAGAAAAAATTATCCTTTGAGGATAGTACTGCTTTTCTGGACATAACGGGAGAAACCGAGAGGAAGAAAAACTTGAAAGCTAAATTGAAAAAAGAAGAAGAAAAAAGGTAAAACCAACGTGGCCATCTATGTCATATAATATTTATGAGTAGCTGGTGTACTAAGCTAATTCGATGTATTATTTCAGTGTAGATAAAATGCGTGAAAAGCCAAAAATAGTCTCTTTGAGCATAGCAGGGCCAAGTACTTCCACTTCGCCAAAAGTGTCATCAAAGAAAAAGGTGCCTAAAGGTAATAAAGGAAAAGACAGCGGTACTAGTAGCGAAGAAGAGCGATGGCTTGATGCTATTGAATCCGGTAAATTAGAAGAGGTTTGTTCCATTCATCTTAATTTGAAATCATCATAGTTTTAGAAATTCAAATTCTTTAATAATGTTACAAAATATCTTTTTGTTTAGGTTGATGATGAGCTTAAAAAAATAAAGCCAAAAGATCCAAAATTAATGACAGCTCGTCAACGAGCCATGTTTGAAAGAAAAACGGATACAGAACCCAATTCTAGTGTAGAACAACTTGTTTCCTTGCCTACTGGATACAAGGAAAAAGTTATGACGGCTGAGGCGATTCAGAAAGCGGCTTTAAAGTCAATAAAGCGCAAACAATTGGCTGATGAGAAGAGAGAAAAAGATAAGGTATGAAACTTAAATAACAAAATTGTATAATAATGTAAAATAATGCTTTGGAATATGTAGACTCTTCCTTAATTATCTTCCATCTTAATTTATCGCAATTTTTTTACAGAAAAAAACAATGGAAAGGCTGTTAAAGAAACAAGAATCAAAGGCATCGAAAATTATTGGTAAGGGGAAACCTTCTAGGAGACAAGTACCCTTGATTACGTATAGATTGACTCTGGAAGGAAGTTCGATATCTTTTCCACCAGGAGAAGAATTTCCTTTACGAGAAATGAAAGTGTAAGTGCGATAGAATTTTATTATAATATCAATAACTGCTTCTATGCTCAAGGATATGGGAATGATGCACAATCGTTTAAACAATCACAATTACAAGATAGGATAATGAAAACCCCAAACAACCTGTTTATCTCAATGACCAAAAGCTCATTTCAGACTCAAATTACAAACACTCGGTTCAACTCAGTTTAATTGTTTATATTAAAAATATTTTAAAAACTACCTTATCTGAACATCTGGAGGGAATTTGAATATTAAATTTATTCTTTAAAAAATTCATAGTAGATACTATCAGAGTTTTCTTTAATACATATTTTTATTCGCAGAGCGGAACCTCCACCTTTGGTTCTTTGTGGACGGCCTCAATGCACACAACAAAAAAAGTATTTATGTTCAAAAACTGGCGTAGCTCTTTGTAGTTTAGAGTGTTATAAGGCTAATCTAAAAGCAATATCAGCTTAGATTTTAATTCGTATAAATACATTATATTAAATTTGTAAATATTTAATTAAATTTAAGCTTTTTTTTAAAAAAAGTTTTGATAATATCCTTAAACCACTTTTCAATTTTGAATATTTAAGGGTGTTCGATTTTCAATTACTTTTACACCCCCACGTCGGCAGTAAGTCACGTGAATGTGGTTTATATGCCTGGAACCGGTTAGTCTTGGAACTCGTGTGTTTTTCCCCTTTTATTTCTTACGCGTTCAGTCTTAGACAACCTAGACCTTGCTTTCACCACCATTTCGGACCGAACTTACCTCGCGAGTCTTCATCCGATCTCGATACTGGATGCGCGTGCTCAGATCTTCGATTCTCAGTCGTTCTACATCTTCAATGCGAATCTCAGATTTTTGTTCAAACCCAGTAATTCTGGGTCATCATGGAATTAAATAATTTCTTCATTTTACTTCTCGGAAGTTTCATTTTATCGACGGTTCCAACTGTAAATTCGCTAGGTAAGTTTAAATAATTATACTTTAAATCTTCCTTTAAAAATTAATGTTGTTAAATATAAATTTATATGTGAAAAGTAATTTTTCTTCTGAGTTTTGTGGGTGCTTCTGAGTGAGTGAAGATTTAAGTTTTCACAATATTTTTAATGAATTGTAAACATACTTTTTGTCATCAAATTTAATTTTTAATATTAATTTACTTAATATACTTGTGTAATATCACTTTTTCCCATGAAAAACGTATTTAGTTAAATTTTTTTTCATTTGCTAGATTACGAAAATGAGTGTTTACGAGATTGTAGTGTTGAAACACAGCCCAAAACGTGTCGTTATGATTTCTACATCACCAAATTCAATGATATAAGCAGGTGAGATAATTATAAGAAACATCAAGCATGTCATAAAGTGGAGTAATGACCTCTTAAACTTTATACTACTTTTCTGCAAATTAAAAAGAGCAATATGTAATGCAATTTCTATTACAATTATTTTCTTTTAATAAACTTTAGGCATTTTATTTTTATTTTCAGTTTCTACTTGCTCAAAATAATTTATGACAGAAAGTGTTAAAAATAAAAATTATTAAATATTCTTTTAATAACTAACATTTCTGGGCTAAAATACAATCTAAAATAAAAGAATGTCCAAAGTCCAGAAATACAAAATTCAAGACTTTGATCAGTTTGTCCCAATTTCGCGGGAGAATTTACCGTTCCATGCCTTTCTTAACGGATTTTACTTTTTTTGCTTACTCTGTATTTTTCTCCATAAAACTCTGATTAACTTCCTTGTGGTCAACTTTTATTAAGAATTAAAATTAAAATTCCTCAATATCTTGCAATCCTTTCTTTAGTTGTTAATAACTCTATTAGTAACTAGTTTATATTTTCTAGGCCCTGCAATGATTCTGAAGAAGGGAGTGATGAGTTGTATTGTCGAGCAAAACAAATGCACAGAAGACCTTTAGTAATCAGTGGCAAAAGTCCTGGTCCATCAATCGAGGTAATTGATTAGATAATAATAAGAATTAAAAACTGATATTTGAAAAATAATCTAATAAAATTATATATTTTATAGATTTGCCTCGGAGATACTTTGGAAGTATATGTGTACAATAAATTGGATTTTGAAATATCATTCCACTGGCATGGTATTCGCCAGAAAGGATTTTCTCACATGGATGGTGTACCTATGGTAACACAATGTCCTATTTTACCATTTAGCACCTTCCGCTATGAGATGAAACCAGATAATCCTGGCACATTCTTTTATCACGCACATTCAGGCATGTTTTGTTTTTCTATCTATTACAAAAAAAAAATACCAAAAGGATTTAATTAAACATTATACTGAAATATACACGATAAACAGTTATACAACAGGCGGATGGTTTGTACGGCGCATTGATAGTTCGAGTTCCAGATGAAAATCGTATTTCGGAAAAGATTCTTCTTCTCTCATCAGGATCCTTATCCCCATTGACAACTTTTTCTCAATCAAACTTTCCTCAGCCAACTGAATTATTAATAAATGGGCAGGTAAGCTGAGCCTAGTTTTGATTTAATAATAGTAATAACTTAATAACTATATTTAACCAGCTAGGAAAATGTTTAGATTCCATAAAATCTAATCTATATAATCTTGTTCTTATTTAGGGAAATGGATCGCAAATAAACGTAAAGCAAGGATCGCATTACTTATTACGCCTGGTTAATGCAGCTGCTTTTAATTGTCCAATTTCCTTCTCTGCAGCAAAGCATCAATTAAAGGTAACGGCAACTGATGGTAATCAAGTCGAACATTCGGATCCAGCGACGCATGTTATCATCTTTCCAGGTAGTTATCACATATTTATATTTTATATTATGCACCAACGATATAGTACAACCGAAATATGGTATTCAGTAATCCTAAGGACGTTCCTAAGACTACTGGTCCTCTTCGGTGACAGAAATCTAGAATTAAGCTCTCTTAGGTTTCTTCACCCTTTTTTTTGGAACCGTTTGCAAGGATTAATCTTGGATGATTGTCATTGGTTGCACATCTTAGCCCTGATAACCAGATATTTTAGAGATAATATGCCAAGATGAAAACATGAAATCATCCGCTTCGCCCATAGCTATTTCGCCAAAGACAAAGACGAACTATCAGCATCGAAAACCGGTCATACTCGATTGACCTTGAAGCAGACCTTACACACACTTCTAAATTGTACTGCCTATATCAAAGAGAGAAAAATTTGATCAGTGGGTCCGAGAGTGAAAGGGATAAAAACGAAACCGGATGATTTGGGGGACGTGCGGGAATGGAAGAAAGGATAGATAGATTAAAAGAGAAAGGTGAATAGTTGAATACTGGTACCAGTGAGCACCAGTGAGCATGGAGAGCATGTGGTAGAGCTGAGGGTAAAGCTGGTGGGACGCGCACGAGGTTCATTCGTTCATTCGCGCATACTCGGGTCTCTTCGTGAGATTGCCGGGTTTTCGCAAAGGGAAATAAAGAAAGGAAGGTGATCAACCGAACCGCGCGTCTCGCGAAAAATCATTAAAACGTTTGCTCGATTCGGGTGACGCTACGCGTCTCTTCATTTTTGTGTGTCTCGCCTCTTTTTACGACAATCACATTGTTTCGCAACGTCCACAAGTTGCTCCTTGGAGTGATAAGTTGATAAATACGTAATTCCCACATGTCCATGTATACCCAGGGGCTCTGGGAGGACGTAAGTGCTCCTAAACAGGCAAACCTGACTGGCGGATGCGGCATGGAGTGGACAAGGGACAAAACTTTGGAACTCTTGCGTGAATATCAGCAACGTCGCGTGCTATGGGATTGTAATGCTCGTGGCTATCGAGATCGAACGAAGCGTAAACGGGCTATCAAAGAGTTAGCTGACATCCTTGGATGTAACACTCTCGAGGTCGAGAAAAAAGTCACGAATCTCAAATGTCAGTATTCACGCGAGGTGCATAAGATTCAAAATAGCAAGGAAAATGCAAATGGCCCTGAAGATTTGTACGTTTCGAAGTGGTTCGCTTTTAAATCAATGCAGTTCCTGCAGTTTGGAACAAGGAGATACAGGAGAAAGAAGGTAAGTCATTTTTTTTGTTGTATATAAAGTATATCTGATGAGAGAGACATTCATATTCCCCCTATTTGATTTTATTCAATGTTCGAGAAATTGGGAATCCTTTGTTGAAATGCCGGTTGTCTTGTCCAAACGCACGCTAGAACGTAGGTAAAAGCCGGCTGAATGGTACGTTCTCCCCCTATTCTCCCAGTCCCCTAATTTGCCGCTTCCTCCCCTCCAAGATCACACTATCTTATTTCTGCTGCACCTGCACACCAGATGCAAAGTGTACCTGCTTTTAAAAGACGACTTAGGGACTAGTACTGGAATAATTGACCTTGTAAATTTTATTTTTTAGAAGTAAAAAATTAATATAATTATTAACTTTCCAGGCGGTGGAAGATTCAAAGTCCATTGAAGAAGAATATCTTGTCAGCGATATAGACCCCGAAAGCATATCATTCATCGAGTGCAATGATGAGACGAATGGCTCAGCAACAGGTTCCTTCAATGCATCTCTAAGCGAGGACGCCGAGGAATTATCTTCTGGGAGTGTAAAGGCGATTGATAGATACGCACCTCCTGAAAATCTTAGTCCTCTGAGTATGGTGGAAACTGTTCACACAAAAATGGAGATTGGGGACGAAGACAGGAAAAAGATGAAGGAAGAGTACATCAAATTTGGAGAGAGTATTGCTTTGCAATTGGCTGAAATTCCTGACTCATATTCCAGATCTGTTGCTAAACTTAAGATTAATCAGATCCTCTTTGAAGCAGAGATTGGTATTTACGCGCAGACTCGTCGTTAACTCGTTCTGATGAGAACTCACCGACTTTTGTGATAGCCTCGTTTATACGAAGAGCTGCATGCGATTGTATTTAGATATAACTTTTCACGAAATGTAAACTGTACACTGTACAGGTTACTGTACAGAGCTCCATTTAATGCTTCCACATACGTGATACTCCGTGTGAAGGAACGTAGATTGCTAAGAAAAATATTTTCAGAGGCAGTAGACTGTCTCGCAAAATTTTTCATACAATGGAAATACTTTGGTCTTTGCGATATTGTTATCTTGAAAAAAATGTTTGATTGCAACGGGTGACTGATAAAATTGAGTTTAACTCGCTATAATTTTTGTTATATAACTTAAACCCATTGGAGTCGTAGTTGCAGACAATCTTCAGACAATACTGGAATTGAATTAAATTTCCCGTTTCTGTCAAACATTTTTCTCAGGAATGAGAAAACGGCCTTCAAAGTGTACTTCGTTTTTTATTTTGAAAAGTGTGGCCGTGATAGAAAACTATGGTCATTTTTCTAAGGATCTCAAGGTTGACACCGACTGTTTGCAGGAAGTCTGGAACTATTCACAAAACGTCAAACTTATTGCCTCGTAAAACCAAACCTGCTTCCAAAAGAACACATACGTTATTTTTTAAGACTTTTCGACGTTGAGTGAATGAAAGTAGGAGGTGATACATTATTTAGAGATAATACGATATTTATTGTGATCTTAGAAGTAAACACGAATTACAATTTTTTTAAATCGAAGTCATGTGGTCATAATATGAAAATGAATAACATGTAGAATGGGTTCATAGTTTCCATTTTGGCGATGCTTTTTTTTAAACGAAATATTTTTCGGGTACTGGAGACGTATGAGTGAAAATTTTCAAGTCAGGTACAAATACAGAAAATGCCAGATACAGGGTATTTTCGCCTATTGGGACTTTCATTGGCTGTGGAAATTGTTTTAATTTTAATATTAATTGTTTAAAAAAACTAAATGAAAACAAACTGGCTTCTATCTAGGCATATTTAGATAAGAATTAGTGGGAAAGAAACTGAAGCATTATATTTTTATTTAAAAAAATATTAAGATTCATTTTTTCAGTGAAAGATAAAGTTTTCAGGTATTTAAATTTTTCAAACTCGTGCTTCCAGTTGTCGCGACAACATGTATGGTTTATTTGCTATGAAGAGACATTTTTCTCATTCAATGGAATTCGATATTTTTGTTCACTAAATTTTTATTTCTAATTCCCGATAGTTCATTGGGAATTATATACCTGATTCTTAGGTATATATTAGATATATACCTGATTCTATTTTAAGCTATTTTTATAAGTGATTACATATTACTTATAGTCACAGCCCGGTGAGATTAATTATATGTATTAGTGTGTAGAAACCTAGCAATGTTGCCTAACATTTTTTCATTACATATACGTACAGTATCTACTATTATCATTTCAATTTTTTGTTTAGATTTATGTGGATAAAATTTCTACACTTTGCTTCCAGAAAGTACTCTTTTTAAACACACAGTTCTTCAATTCTATCTAAATTTAAGAAATTTAGTTTCTAGGATCTTTTTTCAGGCAATTATAAGTATATATATATAAGATATAAGTTTATGATTTTGCTACTGTTAGGATTAAGAACAAGTATTGATATTTTCTTTTTGCTTATATTTTTGATAATTCAGTGATAGTCTCTTTAGCTATAAACGAATCACTTAACAATTTTATTTCAGTTGATCAACATACAACAAAATAGAACATGACTTGCGCCAAGTATTAAATTATTTGTTAATTAATTCTGTTATGTGATCTTTTTTATTACTTCAGGGATTTTACTTAATAGTCTTTTTATGCAT
Organism: Synergus japonicus; assembly: GCA_900474275.1. Classification (NCBI taxonomy): domain Eukaryota; kingdom Metazoa; phylum Arthropoda; class Insecta; order Hymenoptera; family Cynipidae; genus Synergus; species Synergus japonicus. Next base: position 38,736 of record UCOH01000098.1, read on the forward strand.
CTACACATTTTTTATGTAAACTTTTTACAATATATGTTGAACTTTGTATAATTTCGTTCAATAAAAAAAGTATAATGTACGAATATTTGTTAATATTTCTTGCGTAAAACCTTATGTAAAATATCTTGTATCACTTTAATTTATTTCACCGAGACATTTTTTTCAGGTGAAAGATTGGATGTCGTTCTGGAAACAAATCAAAAACCTGGAAAATATCTGATTGGTCTGCAGGGACTTCTAGATTGTCAAACTTTATTTCATGAAGCAGTTCTCACGTACGAAGCGAATTCAGATGAGATAATAAAAGCGTCAGAGGTTTTTTTAAATCTAAAGTCCCTTGAACCCTTGGGACTAGGATACAACTGTAACAAAGTTTCGAAAAACATAATTTGCAGTTTAGATTTAAAGAGTCCGACAAATAAATTACTTGGATTGGATAAATCTGAAGAAACGATTTTCATCCCTTACGATGTTAATTCTTTTGATGCTGTTACTGATGAAATGACTGATGAGCGCTTTAATATATACGATTTCACGTATTATCCGTCATATTTGAGTAAGGAAAAAATTTCATTTTAACATGTCATCTTCCCCACAAAATATAATGGGAAAGCATTCTTTTTTATGAAAGATCATATAAAAATTGTTAAATCATTCAATGGAACATAAAATATTCAACATTCAATTTCTTAAAAGCATTTATTAAACATTCAATCGGGGGTCAAAGGAAAATTCAGCTAAAATAACATACAATATCATTTAGTTATACTTTTCAATTTAATTTCTGGATTCTTTAATAATTCTGTACTATCATAATTTTTGTCTTTTAACTTAACTTAAGATTTTGTTCTTTATCTTTCAGGTTTGCAGACAAATGGCACGAAAATACCACAAATAAATAGAATGACATTTCAGTATCCTTCTTCGCCAATTCTTTCACAACCCGAAAACACTCCAGAAGAGTTAATTTGTTCGCTGGAGAGTCGATCCAGGCTGTGTCAAAATACACCTGTTTTTTGCGAATGTGTGCAAATTTGGGAGCTCTCTCCGAAGAAATTAGTTGACCTAATTCTCATAGACGAGGGTGAGTTTTTCGGTTAAATACTTGAAATCCATTTGATTCTAAATGACGATAGAATAAAATGCTTTTGATACTGTTGTATCTAATTATTTTTATTTAAATGACAGGATTTGGCAGCAACACATCCTACACTTTTCATGTCCATGGTTACCATGTGGATATTATAGGAAGGCACAGTTTCGGAGAACCCATTTCGAAAGAAAAAATAATTTCTTTGTACCGCAATAAAAAATTACCGCACAATTTAATAAACCCACCAAAAAAGGATACATTTGTTGTACCCAATAAAGGATACGTTATCGTTCGTTTTCACACAGATAATCTGGGTAAAATTTGAATGAATATTTTACTTTTTAGCTGGATTCTATTGTATACATAAATAACAATTATAAATATTGTTAACATTAATTAACTCTTTGTTTAATCTAGGTTACTGGTTGTGGGAGGCACGAAGTACTGGAATTTTTCCTGCAATTACAGGACCAGGAATGCAGTTTTTAATGCGTGTTGGACATCGCGAAAATTTACCCATGGTTCCTATTAACTTTCCAACATGTGGGAATAACAAGCGACCTGGATTGATATTTGAAACAGAGCTAGAGTTATGAAACGTCAGCTTTTGTTTGAATATGTAAAGAATTAATTTATTTAAAATTATTGCTACATATTTATAAATGCTATATAATTATTTTTAACAATTGTACTGTATATATGTTTCCCAAAGAGATATTAATTGTAAATAAAGGGTAAAAATGAACAAATCCACTATTACGTTTTATTTTTTGGTTTTTGACAGAAATAAACAAATATCATTACATGAATGGCTGAGGTGGGGGTTTCCAAGATCCACATTTTGGAAAATTTGGTGGAATTGGAGGAAGATCCTCTTGTTCTCCAACATGTATAACCATTTCCATTCCTGTAGACGAATGCCAATCAAAGTGACAGTGGAAAAACCACCAGCCTGAAACAAGCAAATTGAAATTGAAGATACATATTTCCATTAATAACTAAGACGATTAAAATTAATACCTGGATTATCAGCAATAATACGGAAAATTACGTATCCGCCAGTGGGTATTAGAATCGAATCTTTTTGTGGCAATTTTTCATCATAGCCTGCTTTCAAAACCTCCTGATGGTCTTTTATTATCATATCTATATCATCGCGAGATATACTTTTATCTGTTTGAGATTGTCCAATTTTCAAGACAGTGAAAGCATACCCATGCAAGTGAAATGGATGGGTCAAAGCAGCCAAAGGATCTATAACAAATAGCAGTTGAAGAAAAGGTTTTTTATCATTAATTAATACCCGTAATCAATTTTAGAGATAGACTTACTTGTGTCATATATAACGAATTCAACGACTGAATCTTTTTTTATGTCAATCACGTGAGTGCAATAGCAAATCCCATCACAATTATCGGTATTCCGATTACTATTGCAGGTGTCTTTCGAATCTGGGGGCTGAGAAATTAAAGGCATTTTAGGAGATGTGTAGGATATATTATCTATCATACCAGCTAAGACTGCTTGATTTGCCGTATCTGTTAGGATAAGAATTGCATAATTATGTTAATTTTTTGACAATTTATATTATATAATGTGTATTATGGCGATTGAACTGAAGTTTCAGACGTCTATTCTGACGAATATATGAATAGCTTCACTTACGGAAAAATTTATTGTAAGTGTTGGGAGCGTATAAATTTTTTAAATCGTCGTTATAGTTATAAAAGTTAAATGGCAAAATGATTCGTTCATCAGGTTCGCCTTTAGTTAGACTTGTGTTTACATCTTCTCTGGAAGAAAACTGATTAACACATATCGCATTCGATCTCATTATGTCACATTGACCATCTGGTGGATTATAAATTCTTCCTTCAGGTAGGGCATTATCGTACGTTGGAGCTTGCGAATTCCATGTTTTAGGTACCCCCGAATAAGAAAGAATTGCCAGTTGATAAATTTTCCTTTCACCACATTCCCTTAATCCTCGAAGTTGTATCCAGTACGAACCCGCTGTCTCATTAGCAGTCAAGACAAAGTCTATTCGTTCACCTAATTAAAATATAAATTTTATTTCCCTACTAAGAATAATTGACTCAATTCATCCTTTTTTATCAACTCACCACTTGCTGTATGTAAAGAAGTAGCTGAATCGGGATAAAGTGAAGCTCCATCTTGTGCAATAATAGAGATATTATGATTCTCGATTGTGAAAAGTGAGGGGCATATTGAAGTAAAACCATTGATGAAGCGAAATCTGTATCTTTTCCCAGGTTCCACATAAAAAGTTTCTAGTTGTGTGTCAGTGAAATTCCAAGGTGGAACCTAATATACATATAGTCAATTAGGAAGTATTCAATCTATAAATGTTTAGGTGTTATTATTATCAAGGTCATCTAAACTTTTGTTCGGCTCTTGTAAATGATTCACTAATTTGTGTTTACTCTTATTTGTGTTTACACCCCTGTCAGTTGATGCGAATATGAAGAATATTCAAATATTTTCACTGTATATGACATTCCATTGTACTTTCTGACAGACTACAGAGGTGAAAACAGCCTTTACTCTCTATTTCTATTTGTTTACATTCTTTGTTTACTATTTAACGCACGATTCGCAGTTTAGAAACTTGTCCAATAATTTAATTATCATTCGCAGGACCACTCATTTATGATTTGTTGTTTCTTTTTTTCTTTTTTGGAGCTTGTTTCTGATTGGTTGATCTGACATGAATAAGTTGTTATTCATCTGAAGTTTGCAACTTCTAATCCTTCTAATCCGTCTGATCCTTTATTTGTCAGTATGGTTTTGACTGTCGACGGGAAAGGTTCTTAGAAAGTCAAAGTGCGCCACAAATATTCTTAAAAGTTTGCTAAAAATTTTTGAATGAATTTTAACGTGCAAGTGAAAGTGTTAGTGTCAGTTACAAGTGTTACTGTGTTGAAAGTGTAAGTATTATTGAAAAGTCCGCGTACAAAAGTCAACGCCACAAGTATTCTTAAAAGTTTGCTAAAAATGTTTGAATGAATTTTCACGTGCAAGTGAAAGCGTTAGTGTCGGCTACAAGTTTCATTGTAAATGAAAGTGTCAGTATATTGAAAAGTCAGCGTTAGTGTCAGTGTCAGCTACAAGTGTCATTGTTAATGAAAGTGTCAGTATTATTGAAATGTCAGCGTCAGTGCCAGTGAAAGTGCCATCGAAAGGATTATCAGGAGGTTCAGAAGGAACATCATGCAGTCTGGAATTTGTATACAATAAGCTTCAAGTCGCGGTCAACGTCTCGAAGTGGGACCTTCTAAAGGTTAGTCTTTTTCATTTCTAAAAGACTCCTTTGTGTCTATAATCATCATCTAAAGATCGAATTAAGAATATTTCACTTGCCATATAACGACCTCTTCCATTTATTAAAAAACTCTCTGGTATTTGTCCGGGGGTGTTATAAAGTCCGGGAAATTCTTCTGTTGATAAATGGTGCATCCAGTCGCTAACTAATATTATGTGGGTGGGAAGATCTTCGTCGTATTCATTCCAATTAGGATCCGTAGAAGGTGTTTGACGTATAATTAAACTTCCATATTGACCATCCATCCTCTGAGTCAAGAGGTGTGAGTGATAAAAGTACGTACCCGCGTTATTAGCAGGAAATTGGTATCTAAAAATATAAATATCTTCCCTCTGAAAGTTTCTATCTTCAAAATTTCATATAAATATGTTCACCAAAGATATGATCTTTGATAATTCACCTGAATGTGCTTCCTGATGGGATGGGACACTGGGTTACCATTGGAACACCGTCATAATACTGATATCCTCTTTGAAAGAGTCCATGCCAGTGTAAAATTACTTCTAGACCATCTGCTTTATTTTCTAGGTCTACTATTATCATATCACGTTGACAAACCTGAAATACGTCTATTGATTAGGGGATTTAGTGGACAACTTATAGCTAGTGAACGAATGTTTAAAAAAACAGGGACTTAGAAGAACAAGTGGTGTTTTTAATCTTTAGGTTTTTAAGCAGCTTTTCCTAAAGGTTAAGTAAATTTTACTTGCCTGAATACTAGGTCCGGGAAGTAATCTATTAATGGATAGGATTGTTCTGCCGATACCATCTGCTTCAACACATTGGCACTTTGGAACATTTAACAGTTGATCGGTTTTGTTTTGTCGACAAAGAGTGCAGGCACTATTAACAAAAAAGGTGTCAAAGATGTCACTATAAGTAGTCTTTAGCTGTCAGTCGAGCGTAGCTAGTTGTTCGTTAAGTCTTGTCTCGCTAATTAGAAATGAACGTCAACTTTACCTTCCCATGGTCACATAATACTCAATTGTAAAGTGATAATAACAATATCGAGGTGGTTCATCATCAGTACATGTTCGTCTGCATTCCTCAAGTGTTGACCATTTTTGTGAAATGGATTTGTCTGATGTTTCTGCTAAAATTGTTATAGTTTATATAACTTAGTGCTTTATTAATAACTTAAGAGTTAAAGTAACTTACCATTTCCTGATGAGCAAATTAAAATAAGGAAGAAGTTAAGGAAGTAGTCTCTCATTCTCATGATTGTAAATTTGTATTTGAGGAAGTGACACTTCTAGAATGAAATGAACAAATTTTAAAGGTCTTATATGATTACCTTATCGAATTTTGAATTACTTTACGAAAAGTTTATTATCACTTGTTGACCATTTTTAAAATTAAAAAGAAAATTAAGTTGCAAGGCCAAGATCAATTATCGCTTATTATTAGTTAAACCGGTAATAGATTGTATAACATTGTCATATCGTATTTAAACTAGTTAAGAAAGGAAGTTGTAGTGCGAATAGCGAAAACGAAACTAGCTTTGTTACTTAAATAAACAATTAGCATTATGTAATGTGCACTAGCTAAAGTAATTAATTTCGAAGTCGACACAGTATATATATTACCAAAATAAATGTCAAAGTTAGTATTACGCAAAAATGCAATAATAAGTATTTACGTGAGAATAAATAACTGTTTATTTAAGTATCAAATTATAGTTTCTTTTCTTCTATTTTAACGTTATCTTATTCGTTTAGTGTTCCATTTACATTCAAGAAAAACGTATTTTCCACGCTTTTTACAATTTGAAAAGACATTTTATTATTAAACAAATTTGGATGATAAATGAATCATTTTTCTCTGTTACTAGGATTTGAGTCTTTTGCAGTTTGATGCTTTAGGGATTGTTAGTTGGTAGCATGAATTCAAACCACGTAGAACACATGTCACGTTTGAGTGTAGACATATATTGAGACAGGTGGTAAATTTGAATTTCAAGTAATTGACGAGGGTTAATTTATTCAATCTTAAAAATTACACGTGTATTTATTTTTTTTTTAAATTCAATTAAAGGTTTTATAATAATTCTTGAGGTTTGGTACCAAGGATATCTATAGTTTTTCATTTAGTTTTCGTGAAAATAAATTACTTCGAAGAAAAAAGTTTTGACAACTGAATTTCGTGCAAATGACGAAAAAATATTCCAAAAAAAGTTGAAGAGAGACCTAATAATGTTGGCTACACTATCTTAAAGAATTCAAGTTTTTTTTCCATTATCGATTTTTATTCAACGTCGGGCAAAAAATCTTTTCTTCTCTATATTCGCCGACCTAGAAAATATTCTATAAGATTCTTCCAAACATACAATACTCGAGGGTTACGAGTCTGAGAGTTCCATATGCTTTTTATCTAACAGGAAATAAGATACCAGTTTTTCTGAAAGTAGAGGAAATGCGCTGACTTTCTTTAAAAAACAAATAATTCTTTACAAATAACTTTTTATTGAGTATTTACGATTACATCCCATGAATCGATAAAATTCTTAGTTAAATTTTGATAATATTCGCTGAATACAATCCGCTTACAATAAACCTCTTAAATAACTTGTCTACTAAAATAGGAAAATACTTTTGAAACTCTTCTTGTGAATTCAGATTCACGGTCCGCCGATCAAGGCAACTAAAGCTCGTTTATAATCTCCAGATGTCTCGTTCTAAAGAAAAAAATTGATTAATTTTCCGATGCATCTGAAAATTATAGAAAAATTAGAATCACACTAATTTTTACCTTGACGGATGATTCTAGAGTCTTATCGTAGAGTCGCTCGTATTCTCGTTTTATGTTCCCTAGATCGATTTCCGAACGACTGACGATTATACGTATGAGGGTCTGGTCGTCTGTCCCAGCCCCTTCCATTGCTTTGCGCAATTTCTTAGCGAAGAATGTTGGAGGGCTTTGCACGCACTCCACTGGAAAATTGATAGACAGATGTGTCAGGCAAAATAGTTCGAGAATTCAGGGAAAAATTGATCTATTTCTAGACTAAGATTCAAGGAGTAAAGAAGTTTCGAACTAATTTACCTTAAGGAAGGAATCATTTATTCTGGAATAATATGAGATCGTGTACTTTATATTAGAATATTGATTAAAATACATATAAGGCTGCTGCCGAAGCCTGCAAAGTATGAATTTCTAATATCAGCAAATATAATTTCATCTCCTAACTACAAAGCAACTTTATTATATATTTTGCTTGTACAGCACACAAGTCTTTAAAATTAACATTTTAAAAAATGGATCGAGAATTCTCGTCTCATTTTGTCTCGCGTATTTTCTCGTTATGTATCACTAGTTGGAACTGGAGAGGGGTTTCGAAAGTTCAAAACAACTTTAGTAGATATTTTTCTATCTTTCGTTATAAAGCACACAAGCCATCAGATTTTGCTTGCATATTTCAGTTTTGCATGCATAAAATATGGTCATTTCTTTGTCGAGCTTGATGCGAATTAGCATAAGCTCGTATTTTGTTAAGTCATGAAACGTTAAAAAAGTATCAGCATCTTAGCAAAAGGTACTGACCTATGGCTAGCATAGCATCCTTTAACTCGCCGCTGACCTCGTCTCGTAACGCTTGCTCAATGGTTCTTCCACTGACGTCCTTGTAAGCCTCGAAGATAAGACGAAGTTGTCCAAAACACTCGTGTGCCAGGATCTTGTTGAAAATTTCCTCGTCTGTTCCAAGTTTACCTTCCCCTGTGAATTCAATAATCTGGGTAACTGGGTTATATCAGAAAGAATCTGAAGGAACCTGGGGCGACTATTGCCTCCTGCATCTTTTAAATTGTAGATTTTTTTCGTTATTTATAACTCCTCTGATTCTATTTTCATGTCCTCTCGTCTTGAATAAATCGTGAACATTTTAGGATGTTTATATACTTAAAGGAGTCAATTTTCTCGACACAATGGCTTGGGAGTTGACAAAGGAAGGTAAAGAAACATCTGCGTTTGTCACACAGAACAGATGGCGCGAGAACTTAAATTAAAGTCAAGAAGGATTGGATTATAGAGAAAGGGATCGTCCAACTTGAAACGGATAATACGAGTTTACTAGAAAATATTGAGAATTGAAAGCTCATTTTCCGTGAAATGAAGCAAATTTCCGGTTTAATATACATAACTAAATGCTATTAAGATATTCTGGATCAATATTGGGTAGGATGCATAGTGGATGGAAATTTCATTGCAAATTATAAATTTCTTCATGTAACGCCCAAGGTGAAATTGAGAGAGAGCTCGAATATTGCTGTAGTATAATTACACTAGACATTTTTACAATTTAAAAACGCCCCCGCATAAAACTGATTATCATCCTGTTCCGCACGATTCACGGAAACGTCTCTAGGGCCGGAAGTACCACAATGAGAGATCTCCAAAACTGGTGCCGCTCTTTATGCAATATTGTAGTAACAACTCGTTCACGCCAAGGGAACTCCAATATTCTTTACGTGCCGCATTTCACAGTTCATAGAATTTCAAAAGTTGCATCATATATAGTGTGAGATAACAAGAATATTATTTTTTATCGTTACGATAGAGGGACCACTGTGTTTTATTCTATAATATGGAATTAGGACATTCCCATTCTATTTCAACAATTCGAGGGAGAATAGATATTGATTTTTATCCTATCTTCTTTAGGACTTCCATTTTTATTCTATTACAAACCTAGAAGATGTTTCACTCGTTGTGGGAAGGTAAATGCAGAAACTGGCAGATAAATTGTATAATTTTAGGGTAATCACATAATCAGCATGTTGAGATGTTGACTCAAGGGGCTGCCACAATGACACTAATTAGTCTGAGTAACTATGTGTAGTGGAACACAGTTGAATGCGTTTACTAAGCGGGCAAACTTACCAGCGTTGTAGAGCATCTCAGCAGCCTCTCTGGCGCGTTCCGGATGAACTTCCGTTTGGGCGTTTCTCACCCCCTGCTTGACACAATTCTACAATTTAGCGTCAAAAAAAAGGAAAGAAAAGGGGAAAAACAAGCAATGGTTCGTTACTTGGACAAAACAAGACACTTAAATTCAAACTCGTATTATTTGCCAACAAATAGTCATATTTCTCCTTTCGCTCATCTTTTATCCTCAGGCTCGTATCTTTGAAGCCTTTAATATTCAATTAGTTACATATCATTGAAATTCATTTAAAACGATAAAGATGAGGTCCATTAGTAAGACGTAGCTTTTTGTGGAAAATATTTCTTTTGTCGTTGTATGCAAAATATTGAATGATATTAATTTTAGTTGCGCATCCCTAATTCTATTTAAAGAAAAAACATTAGTCTGCATTGCTCTTAGAATCTACTAGGGTGAGACTATATCAAAAAGATGGATCAAGAAAAGTAGGTGGATAGAGTGGCAAGTCGGGTTGGAGAGTCGACGAGGATATTCTAGCTACACTCTAGCAATTACATTTATTTCCTCCCTTTTCTATAGCTCGAGTTGAATTCCTTCTCTAATTTCCTTCTCTACCATAGATAGCCTATGTTAAAGAGAAATTAAATGGCTTACAAAATTTTCTTTAAGGATCATTAAAGTTTTTAATTTGATTTAACAGACTAAATCTAGTGTGGAAATGATAAACGGCTCAATTTCAACTTTCTTTGCTTGCTTTCGGAAAACTAAACGTTCGTTTTCCCTTTACTAATTCATACGTTTCCCTCTTGCCCACGCGATTTATACGTTCCGCCAGTACTTCATTCTTGAGACAATAGATTCCCTCGACAAAAAGTTTTGCACACAAAAAGCTTTTTGTGGATAGGGAAAGCCAGAAGGGATGCATTGTCTTTTAGTGCTTTGGTGGATCTTCCAATTTCAAGATCGACAAAGCTTTGGAGGACTCGCTCTGCTGTCTAGTCGCACACTTAAAGCTGTAAGCAACTATGAAATATTTTAAAAATCCTCTCAAGAAGACATTTAAAGTTTGAGAAAATAGGAGAGATTTCCATGAAAATTTTGAGGAATGTCAGGTTGACAAGATTGCAATAAATCTCACATACGGCCATACGGGGAAGGGACAGAAATGGAGGGTGGGTCAAAGGTCGAAAATCAATCTACGCCAGAGTTCTGTGCCAAAACGGTGCAGTCAAGCATTATGGCCCATAATAGACTCGAATAGAGCATGGCCATCACCTTCGAGCACGCGAACCGTTGGTAATTGCGAGTCCAGGTTTTTATGACCAAGTTGAAACTCTGGCAATTCACCTCTGAACCACACTGATCGCATTTCTTCTGAGACATTTAACCGGTAGTGTAGTTTCAGAACTCAACAATTGCAACATTGTATGATAATCTTCGCAATATTGTCCATTGCCGATCAAAATTTATTTTGCAATTTTGCTGCAATGTCGCAAAAGTCGAATGACACCAAATATTACATTTTTTCTTTTGATCGAATCAAAATATATTAAAATTTTGCTTAAAATGACTCTATTTCTAGCCTTGTGTTTCAAAATTAAATTTAATAGATTACAACGAGCTACAACCATTAAAATGTGAAGACGAGTTTCTAAGGAAAACATAAAAAGTGAATAAAGCTGTAATAGAATACTTGAAGTGCTTAACGTAAAAGTGGTGAACTATTACTCTGAAAGTTCATTTTATAGAGTTTCCGACATGTAAAGTAAACCTGAAAGTATACTTAGTAGTTAGTTATTTTTGCCGTGACCATGAATATAGAATATAAGAGATAAGTAGTCTCTTCTCTTTAAAGAGGAAAAGCTCGTTTGGATCCGTTACAAACTATTTTTGGATAACTTTCAAGGCATGAGGTCGTTTGGAGTCTAGTGAGGAACTATCGGGCAGTGAACGATGGTTTACAGTTTTATGATCTCATGAAATGGACAGACGGGGGTGCTGTTTGGAGAACTTGCCCCCGTCTAGCGGGACATCCCAAGGGCCAACAATTCTCCTTCTACGATAAGAGATTGGCGCTATCTTAATGGTCGACTGTTATTAAGCTGCTTTTAGTCCTCGTATTCCGACTTGAGTAATCTCGATAGCTTAATCTCTTAATCTCGATGGGTTTCTTGATCCTCAAGTCTCAAGAACCTGCACCAGACTCATATTCCCTTGGTCTTTCCGACACCTTTTTACACTCCACATTTCCCTGACACATTTTTCTGGCTCCTCTCTGACTTCTTTGATATCCTTAACATGTGACCTTCCTGATATTGTAATTATAGAAGCAACTGGGATGCAAATTTAGATCAGTTAACATGTTTTATTTTTCTATACTATTCATGAACTGGTCTTAAATTTCTTTTTATATATGTTGCTCACTAGTATACGCTGCTTTTCAGCTCGAACGACAATTTGCATTTTCTTTCCGCGAGAGTTGAGATCAAAAGTTCACAGTCACAATTGTGTGATAAGGTATACATCTATTTTCGACAAAGGGACTGTTCGTTATATGTAAAAGGAGAGCACGTCATAATTCCAAGCGTTAATGATGTGCGGTTGTACCGAGTTATCTCTTGTACAACCATTGTAGACTATGTAAATAAGGCGTAGGTCTTTGAATATGTATTATGTATGTATTTTGCTATATGATGTTTAATAATTGAAGAAAGACGTCCAGACAAAAGAGTATAGTGAAGAAATATTAAGGGCCAAAAAGATTATGCATTTTTAGAATTATGTTTATTTTTAAACATTTCTTCTCTCTTGCTTCGAAGCTAGTCATATTGGAAACACTAACTTGTATTGCTGATGATAAAAGTAGAAGTCATTCAACAAGTATATAAAAGAACAGACAATTCAATGGGAGTTGTTATATATTGCTCTATAGTGGATGATAAACAGGATGAAGCAAACGAACAGCTTCCAGGCAAAAGTCGTTTGATTCAGAGACGTAGAAAATCTTTCTCTTGTTTATTACACCTCTCTTTTTTTGCATTTAATTTTCCACTATTTTCGCTTGGTTGATTTAAATTTGTTTCCATGTTCTTCACCTATTTCTCAGCTACTTTTATAAAACAATTCACTTATTCACTGACGATGACTGGAATTTAGTTTCTTTTAACAAAATAATTATTGACATAATAGAATCACTTTGGATCATATTATTGTAAAAATGGTAGCTTTAAATTTCTTCTTTGCTTATTTTTCCGTGTGCTTTTGTTAGCCAGTACAGATTATAGACATAAAGTATAAAAGATAAATTTTATTTTACTTTTTTACTACCAAATTAAAAGAGAACAGTATTGTACACTTTAGTATTGCTTTCCCTTCTGGCGTTTAAATTTCGTTCAACTTGTATCTTTGCAATAAATTGAATTTTCCTGGTCGAGGAGTACTTTCCGTGTTGAAAGCACCTTCGGCGCTCGTTTATTCAGCGCGATCACTGCAAAGGAGTTTTGTGGTATGAATTCTCATGGAACTGCGCATTAAGTAACTCGAGAAAACTCACTTACCGAACTTCTTTCTCGTTCACAGCAACCAACTCTTTGCTTCAATATAAGGCAATTGGTACTTTTGGGGTAGCGACCACTGGCGAATGACAGTTATGTAGTCGGAGGCGATTTAGCCTGCGGTTAACAAAGTGGAGGGATATTCCTTGGAAAGATCCGAGGAATTGCAAGTAGTGAAGTTTTCACACAATTCAAACTTGAAAATATTTACGAGAATATTTCAACTTGAAGTGTCCAAGTTTAATGCACCTGCGTAAGTTTAGACATCACGAATGCATCACGTGTGACAAGTGTTTTTGTATACCCTCTACCTACAGTTAGTTTGAGCTTTTGACCGATCTTTTTCAATTTTCTCGAGGGAGATTTGTTCGCTAGCTTAAATCCAGTGCAACGAAAAAGTCGATAAAGGAACGAGAACAACAAAGAGAAGAGGATTTGAGCATGAATCGAGCAAATAATTCCTCAAATCTGAAAATGTCATTTGGCTGTGAAAAATTGATGGTTTTATTGGATAAAAAGTGAAATAACTTTATAATTTCATAGTGAAGGCTTTTCCCACTTTAAATTATTATTTCTTGATATTCCCAATTTTCTTTTTTTTCTAAACACCCTGTGTTGAAAACATGAACGTAACACTGGTACTTGAACACTTTCTCAATTGAAGTAAAGGGAGAAAAAGGTTTGTCTTGTGGTTTTCTCTGAATTACTTTATTCAATGCTGGAAGGAAAAAGAAGTAAATAAATTACTCGAAGTCGAGGCCAGACCTGGGATATAATACACTTGAGTTAAATTTAATGCAATTAACGTAATGGAATTGTTAGCTGCAAGCATAATTAGTACAAATATCGTAATTTTTCTAAGAACCTTTGAAGGTCATTCAAAGCAATACTGTAATTGTACCCTTAGAATGATTAATTGACGAATTTGCGGGAATAATTTTTATAAAAAGTACAGGGTTATATGGCACACTGCTGCAGATTACCATTAAAGTAAATTTTACGGGAGGCACTAGACATTTCTAGCTCCCATACTATCCTCTTCTCTAACCTTATTATTATTAAAGGTTTCCGCAGTTCAACATGACGAGATTTTTCTGCTCGTATCTTTTTTATCACTTTATTACAATTCCCATTATCAAGGCTGATAGGATGCGTAAATTGAAAGTATTATTTAGTATCCATCTCAATAACTCGAATAATTCATGTTCAGAGCAATGCAGACATTGTCAGTAATTTCTATTTTTTATCGCAACGAAAAATATATGAAAAAATATAAAACTTACCGTTACGATGAGCGTAAGAAGTCTTCTGAAGTCTCCAGAAGTTTCGCTGCATAAATGTTCGGCTAGGGGTCGGCTGTAGACTGTAACATTAAAGAGAAAGTAGACATATTAATATAGATCCGTAATGAATAATAAAGTAAGAATTTTGTTTAATTTCTTAATATCTTCTAATAATGCAGAGCTGAGAATTAGAATAATTGGATGTAATTCATTTGCACATATCTATAACAAGTTGCTGACTAGGTCCTTCAAACTTTCTGAAATTGGTTTATGAACGTGAGATTCCTATTAGAGTTCCAATTATTGTTCGCACGAAGGAGCATAAATGTATTCATTTTACACTAGAAGATACAATCATAGTCAATTGACTTTAACTTATTTTTTAATTCAAAGTAGTTTCAGAGATTTCAAGGTTTAAAAATATTTTAAAAAATTGTCGTGGAATTTAAAAGAACTGTCTTAAAAACTCAACTTCAGAATTTTGCTTTCGAAGTTTTATATTCACAGGTTTTACAATTGAACATTGAAATGTGAGGTGCTTAAAATCGTAAAATTTTAAATTGAAATAGCGATTCTACGAAACTTGAAAGCGAACTCGTTCAAACGGTTGATTGAATTTTGGCTATCCGACATACCGTATTTCACGAACTAGAAATGCAAGATATTTCTGATCTACTCCCATTCCCATTTCCAACTGTATCAACTGAAGAATGGCTTGTCACATGAGAGATGATCAACCCCCTCTGATATCAATTTTGTAACAGAAATCGAGGCTATAATTCGATAAAGGAAGGTGCAAGAAAAAGAGTAGCGTAGAATCACGAATGTAACCCGACATTGGATCAAACTTCGGTCACCTAATTTTCTTTAAACCTAATTGGCCAAGAAAAATATGTGTGAAATTCGGACCAGTGTTCGAAATTAAGTGTTTCTACGGTAAGTGCGAAAAAAAGAGGCAGAAGAAGGATTAGTAAATTGCTGTGACAAAGTACACGTGATGGTTGCGGTGTGTCCGATGTACGAAGACACCCTTGTCACTGAAAGAATGGAACCACACGCGGAATATAAATGCTGGGTTGGGATTCTGTAGGTCGTGAAGATTATTTAGGTCGTCGTGAAATATGCAGCCGAGAATGGGACAAATAAATTTTGGCGATGGCGCGTCGTGCTCGATATTGCCCTCGTAATATGGTCCTGTCGGTTCAAAGTATAAAACAAGTACGAAATTCCAGCTGACGACTCGAAATTACATGGAAGGGTTCGAAATTAATGCAGCACTAATAAAGAAATGTGAAAAAATAGAAAAAAAAAAGATGCGAAAATCCGCGAAATATTCATCATGGGAATCGTTGAGAAGCAAGGAATAAGACAATGTTTCACAAAGTATTGTCTTCTCGTTGATTGGCCGAGTGCCAATTCAATTAGTCCCTTAAACGCGTAATCTGCAGTGCATTCTTCCAGGTGGCCCCTTTGAGCTACTGTTAATAAATTACATGGAAAGACGCTTGTCGAATAAGATTCTAGTTCTCATTTCGTCCCTAGTCACGTAATCTTCTCTTATTTAGGCAATCGGGAATCAAATCTAATTAAGATGATATGATAAATAAATCAATGCTGTAATGCTATGGAATTATTTGATGAAAGATTTATTTAGAGACTTTGTAAATCAGGGAAACTGCAATAACAAGTATCAGTCCTCCTTTCTGATGTTGAATGCGGTTTTGCTAAGAATTCAAATCTTTTTCTGCATCGTCGCTATTTATTATTCTTGATATAGTTCACGCAGAAAAACGAAGGGTAAAATAAGCTGAATACTTTAACAACTATGCACGTTACATACCCGAGTAGCTGAGTTTTCACTCCCTACAAACCCGTTCGTCCATGCGCCATCGACTATATGCAGTCTTTGTTTGCGATAAGGAGCACGTGATATGGTACGCTCGAGGGGTTTGAAAAATCGCTTGAATTCTGAATCACAATGTAAAACTTCCGATATTTCAGGAAAAGAAGTTGCCAATCTTTTCTGGAATGTTCTTCTTCATAATTAACTTTTACATTAACTAGAATAACGAGCGCGCGCTCCGCGATCTTCTTCTTTTTCTTTGGTAAAGAATCATCTCGGAATTTTAAGGGGATTCAAAAGAACAATTTGATTCTTCTAAGAATTGAAAAATTCAAATCTTGAAATAGCTTCCTTAGTGTTCTAAGGACGTGAAATCCCTAAAGGTCAGTAGTATCCAGTTTGGAGATGTCTCCTCTGACACTCCTTATCTCTCAATTGTTTCCTACAATAGTGAACTGAGTTGGTTAACTGGTTGTAGGAGACATTCTCTTGTCGAAAGCAAGTGCATTCTTGTAAAGATCGTACAGGGACACACGTAGGTCTCAAGATCCTATAAATCAAGTGGACTGCCTGCCTTGATTAACGAGCTTTAAAGCACCGTTTCCGGATCCTTTCCCTCAAGTATGAAAAAGGCAATACCTTCCCATAGCTATTTCCTCGCCTCTAATCATCCACTTTTTCATTTCCGTCCTCGGTAAAAAGTTAAGCTCCCCCATTCAGAATGAAAGAATTATATTGAAATATTTCCGTACTAATGACAAAAATAAGACTGCCGGTTAAGTTAAAAGAATATTTGAAAAAATAACTTTTTAAACATCGATAATAAACTAGTAAGTATTTTTATACTTACGCGCTTCGTAGGTTTCGACAATTTCCCCAATCTCATTATTATCTCGCGAACAGAGGATTTCCACCAGAGTTTCTTCTTCAGTTCCCATCCCAGACATCGCCTTGTGAAGTTGTTTGGCCAAAAAATCCACAGGGGGCGTCATCAAAGCCACTATGACGTCTTCAAATTTTCCACCCAACTCGCTCTTCAAATCTTCGATTATATTCTGAAACAGAGGATGAAACTGTATGAAATTTGAAGCTTTCGTTGGTTTTTGAAGGGATAATTGAAACTGTTTCTCAATAAAGAGATCATTTCACCCATTTATTCATTCAAACCTCCCGGCGAAATGTTTATTGAGGCATATACCATATACTGAAGTCTGGATAATAGAAGGCACACATTTTTTTCATGGCGATTGATAGAACTGTAGTCATGCACTGAAAAGGTACAGAAAAAGTAAAGGGTGCATACGAAGCGTATGAACTCGCTCGACTGGTTTCACATTCAATTTTTCATTGGCTGACGTCACTCTATACCTAGTAGGATGGATGCTCTCTTACTGATGGATGAATAATGCGTGCAAACTTTATTCTCATGAAGGAAATCATTCTGAAAATAGTTGCTCGAAAAAAGTCGTGTTTTATTTAAAGTCACAAAACGGACAACACCCGGAAATGCAGACGTCTTGCTTAATTAAAACATAAATAGTCTCGTAAAACTTATTCGCGCAAAGTCATCTCACGAATTTACTGCTTTAGTGGACCCTCCCAGCCTCCCCAAAAAATAAAAGACTATCTTCTGAAGAATGAGATCCGTAATTAGGTCGGGAAAATGTTTCCTAGAATCTAGAAATTCATTAATATTCAATTGAAGTGGACATTCTATCAAACGGGTTATAGTCGAAGTTTTTCAAGACATTTCAGCAGGTTTTTGAAACAAAAGGATTTCGTTGACTGAAGCTTTCACAGCTTTAGATAATTAAGCTGAGATTACGAGAAAATCCGCGTTTAATTTCCGTTGGAAATGAACCCACCACTTGCAATTCCTTTCTGGACATTGTCCTCGAGACTATTCCACGTATATATATATACTTTTACGCGGCTTAAGGTCTAATGAGGATTGAGAACCTCCGGTATTATTCTTGGAAATGACAGCCCTTTGATTTTTCCAGTAAAAGCTTTTTCATCAAATTTCTAAAAGAATATTACTTGTAAATTACTTTGATAGCTCAAAGTGGGTAATGCAAGTTTTAAAGTTTCTATATCAAATTAATCACGATGAATTTCTTCGTGAAATTGTAGATCATGGCTTGTATGATAAAGTCACACAGAAAGATTTTATAATTTTCGATATGAGATTGTAAAACATTTTACATTAAAATATAAGGAGCGATTTAGGTATTCATAAAGCATGAAAGAGAATATTAGAAAACGAACTTTGAGGGCAGAAATACATGCAAATAGACATAACTTTCATCTTCTTAGAAGTTTAATCCATGACACAGTTCAACGTGAGCTATTTTGCTATTCGCGGTGGATGAATATTATTGTATTTTTAAGGATCCGTAAAAAGATCAAAGAAGGTCTTTAGTGAAATAGTTGGGTAACTTTACGGCTTTGTAAACTTAACGGAAGGTTTAACCATTCTGAAGAAGATATTTTTACAAGAAAATATTGATCTAGTTTTTTTTTTACAGTTGTAATCATATATAATTCGTATAAACACCGTTTTGAACCGAAATATTTAATTGAGAAATTTAAGATGTATACAAAAAGATATAACGCAGCAGTATCGAGATAGAGACTGAGTCGAATCAGTGAACCATTTTACATTGATTTCAGAATCCGCTTACTCGAGGTTGTTCGTAACGAAATTGCCAATGAGTCGAATGCAGCACTGTCGATTGTATCACTGTGTTGACACTGTCAAAGTTTCCGGATATCGAGACAATCGCCTAGACGTACATTCTAATTACAAGTAAATTGCTATGGTCTAATCTAGAGAATGCATTCGAAACACAACATGAACAGAGTTGCACTTTTGACCACCTAGTGTGCATTGTACAATCATGCCAAAAATTTCCTATCCAAAATATCATTCCTATCATCAAATTATATTGGACGATATATAATTTTTAAGAATTTCGTAGAAGAATAATTTGAACAAAACATTAATGTGTCTGAACGTTCACCATTCATTCTAATTACCCTAACTGTACCAATTTTCTCTGAAAATACTGAAAATGGAAGTAGCTTTCATTACTCGGTAGAGTATAAAATCCCCAGAACATGAATTATTCTTGAAATTGCAGTAATTCATTGTTAATGTAACAGCAACTTTATTTTTCGCTCTATGCAGAAACCTAGAATCTTTACGCATGAGCAGTTATCTTATTAATTTCCTCAACACCTTCGGGAAAATGTCGAGCACCGCGTTACATTATTCTTTCATGGTAATTGAATTCTGACCCTTACAAATAAATGTAAATATAATATCAAAAGGGATCACTAGAGTCTAACTTAAGGGGAAATGTTAAACTCTCTTATTCTCGTAAAGTTTTGTATTTTGTTAGAATACTGCGGTTTTAATTAATTTTAAAATTGCAGTATTCCAACGAAATACAAAAATTAATGAGAACAAGGTAGTGCCGGAAAAAATATATATGGTACGATTAGTACATAGTGACGTCCTAGTTTACCATTTACTCTAAATATGAAGAAAATTGAAGGAAATGTTTTAAAGCGGAATTTTTAAGAGTTTAAAGCTGATATTTTACGACAGGAGCAGTGAATTATATATTTAAGTTTACAGTATTAGCCATGATAAGATGAAGATTTAGATTAAGAATTTAAGTATATATGATATGAGAAACTTTTGAAGAATATGAATAGTATTTTAATTTGAGCAGGTAGCTAGCGGTAAAAAATTAGACAATTAAAATAAAAAGTTTGAGTAAAAGTTGGCGAGGCCGGCTAATTTTGTATAGTAATTATAATTAAGTAAAGTTCGTTTAGAAAGCTTTTCGAGTTTTTGTAAATAAAAATGAGAAAACTACTTTATAATAGCAGCTTTCACTTGTTAAGGTCAGTTTGGAACAAATTTATAATTGCCAAGCTTGACAATTTATCTAATTAACTCTCTAGAGATTTAGCGTCAGGATGAGAGTTGAAAAAAAGCTTTCTTCAAGCAAAACAATAATATTTTTTATAAATTATAACGTTTATCAATCTTCTCCAGGAAATCAGTAAAATCTCAGAACGAGTTCTTTGCCGTCAAATTGTTTCCAAATTAACTGACATTCTCAGCTGTGCGCGTTGACAACGCGAGTGCATACATGCAAACATTGCAGCAGGCGTAAAGTTGCGACTGGTCATGGCGTGCTTTAGGCAGAATCAGTCTGGCATGTGGTTGTTGGGGTGAGTTTTAGGTTGAAGAAGTTTGCACCGACGGATGGCAAGGGTCGTAGTGGGTTATTTAGTGGTTGCCATTGTCGAGCGTTTGAGTTGGTGTGCGACACGATTTGGTAGCACTCGCGAAATGGCTATGTTCTTCAAGCCAGCAAAAACTATACGGGTTTTCAGGTCGAACCCATAAGTCTCCCCTTCTTGCGCCCTAACTATTCGCACCTGGTTCTTCATCAAATTTCGCAAATTCTGCACTAACTCCCCTAAGATGATACTTTTTGTTACTTCTGACACGCTGGAAGTTCAAAATGACAATTTATCATGAAAGCATTTCACACTTAGAATTTTAAAGGAGTAATTTCAAGATAAAAATTAGAAATCAGGAGGAATTCAAAGCAATTTAAAAGAAAAACAACTTCAACTTGCTAAAGTATTTTTACAATATGTCAAATTCGAAATCTGAAGCATGTGGCATTTGGAGATAGAGAATATTTGTTGAATTTAGCATGAGGTTTGATTATACGGAACTGTCATCGCGTGTAGGATAGAGCTGGACGACAATGTCGAATATGTTCGTCACCTAAGATCGAAATCATGGATTAATCTTCCCCGTGATTAGTGGCACAACTAGAACAATCCCGCACTTCTGCGAGTTCGTGTCACAGGTAGCTTACAAGCTGTATCCAGCAGCCATACGTTCTGTTTCATTATCGAGGATCGAGTGAATGATTAATCGTCTCCAAGCAGCAGAATTAAATCTTTTTTCCCCTTTTTCTCTGTTTTTCATGTTAGGACAAGATGATTCTACCGACGAAATTAATGGAAATAAGAGTGACCAACTCTGACATTTACAATGAAACAATGTACATTTAAATGGCTTTTTACTCTGAATGACTAGTTCATGAAACATTCATCACTTCACTAACATTTAAAGTCTCTTTGGAGTCAGAGGCAGTAAGTCGACTGGATCAATGTACTTCTGAGTACATTGAATCAACTGAATTTAAAACATCTGTCTTCACTATATTGAACGATATATTAAAGCTTTGTCAGCATCGATTCAGTGCCATTGTTAATTGTCTTCAGAAGTTCTTCTTTAAGAATTTTATTCTATCGCTTTATAAAGACTGTATGACGTATATTATACCCGTTGTACTTCATAGAAAGATCCTTCTTTTGATAACAAGCACATTGTGTGCTTTAATGCAGAAGTTTCTTCTTTGATCGAAACGGTTTTTTGAAAATGGAAGCAAAAGGTTTTAATAACATTTTTCGCCAGATGTGATAGGATACAAAACATTTTTCTATGTTAATGAAATATTACTATATATTATATTATATATATATATATATA
>UCOH01000099.1:0-44963 GCA_900474275.1 Synergus japonicus
ATATATATATATATATATATATATATGTTTAATTATATATCCGATACAGTTGATTCTAATTTATTTACCCGTTTCATAGAATTTTATTCACCGGATATGAAAATGATCCTTTTTTACATAATATTATACAGCAGAAAAATAGACAAATTGCAAGAATGCACTTGATGTTATTAAAATATTTTCTTTCTTAACAATATAAAGTGATGAAAACTTGATTAGTTTTTTGTGGAAATTTTTCGCGAATTGTGTGAATGTGCCGAATTTAAAAATTATCTTTAGATTATTTTCATTGTAAAAACAATTGCTGGGGATTTAACGATTTTGTAGGATGTTAAAGGGATGTTAAGGAATTTGATTAAACTTAGTGAGACTCGTTAAATTAGATAAGGAGTAACAAGTTTTTATATTTCAAAAATTAAAAATTCTATTATATTATTTAGAATTCTCTGAATCTATTTAGCAAAAGGTGTGCAAAAAACGAAAAAAATCGAAGAATTTTAGAAAAGTTCTAATTTCTGGTATAAGTTTATAAGGTCAATTAGAAAGATGTTCATCAAAATTACAGTCGTAAATCAAACATTCTATGGTAAAATCGAAAAGAAATCGTGTTCTAATACCTCATTTTAATTTTAGTGTGTACATGATTATACATGTAAGTGTTTAAAATTAATGTCCGAAAATAATAAAAACGGAGACAGCGAAAGTTTTTGGATGTCTGGGATTTGACGTTTCTTCAAATTGCCATGGGCGTCAAAAAACTTTCTAAAATGTGATGTGCACGTGCATATAGGAAGCTTCTCTTTTGAAATCGTATATACATTCTAATGCTGTCGAATCAAAAAGGATCAAATGGTCAGGCTTACTTATTACTTAATGGATTCCAAAGTGTTTATTAAACACATATTAAAATTCTTTCTATTTAAGACGTATAAATATATATTATCTCAATTTTAAAAATCAAATTATTATAACTTTTTGCGGGCTTGGAAATTTACGTGCTTTCCAATTTTTGAATTTAAATGAAAAAGAATTAAATTTAAAATATAATTATAAGCTTGGTAATATTCAGATAGGGACATTATGAGTAGATAAGGATGATCTTGAGTTTTGTTCTAGAGGATCGCTAGAGACTCTTTATATACTGACATTCTTATATTTGTTTCTGAAAAGATATACACGGATTAAATTTTCCACGGAGGAGATGTTTGCTGAAGTTAAGATAAGAGTGCGAAATTAGAACTAACCGAGACTTTAATAAGAAATGGAGGTGAGAATGCAAGACAGTAACCTACGATATCATGTTGGTATACCCGTAGGTCGGGCAGTAACGCGATGTGTAATTATCATCTCCCAAGGGCCTATCCCACGCTATCCACGAGCTAAGTGGGACACAGAAGATTACCGCATGAGCGATTAGAGGGGCTTTCTGGAAGAGGTAAAGGCTCGGAGGTTCTTTCGACTATAAGAATCGATCGTAATGTCCGAGGGGACCTTTGCAGAAAAAATCCTACGTTTCCAAGGTAGCGGAATCGTTAGAAATCGTTAGATACTTGTATTCCTCTTCCACCTTGTTCGGTTCGTTGACCTATATCACTGACAAACTCGTACAGCTTTTCATTCATCTCATTGCAACACAACAATTGTGGTTCAACTCCGACTTCAAAGCAATAATCAGTTACCCACGAGTTTCTATTTATTACTTTGTTCTTCTTCCAAACGACTCTTAAATGCACCTCTTGAACTACGTTTCATCTCTCGTGACTAACAGTTAACACCTATCTGAGCAAAAGTCAGGCGAATTATACTAAAAATCAAATAATGCTATAGACCGAATTTGTCTAAAATGAGGTAGGCGGACCGGCTAAATAATAAAAACTATATACATGATCATTAAAACGTGATTTTTTTTAGAGAAAACGAGGACGCACGTGTTTTAGCATTTTGAAAAAAAACATTTCAATTCATTTTAAAGGGTTATTTACATATCTGGAAGCAGCACATAAAAATAAAACGGTTATAAAAAATCGGCGTTGCCAATAATAGTTAGATTCACCTTCTTTTCTACAATTTTGCATAATAAAAACGAAGACTAGATTCACTTTCTCCAAAAGGGAATGATTTTTAAAAATTCATTTTGGAAAAGGTAAGAGCATATGATGGATATATATGTATGTGATGTCTACCAGGATGGAAATTGCAGTTAGAAGGTGGAGAAGATTAGTAGCTATGAATATCTAATGATTTTCATATCCGAGTTTGCAAAGCAACATCTCTATCAATAGTGTGCAAAGAAACCTTTTCTCCCACGCCCTACCATGCCATACCACGTGTAGCTCGATGGTTTTCTACTCCATTAACTACTTAAAAAGCATTCGTGCGTTCAGACACACTTCCACGTAACGTGTATCTCCGTAAGTGGCGCCACTTAATTCATTTGTGGTCAGATGCACAGATTTTATCTTCTTATTCGCACGACAGTCTTTCGCGAAAAGTCGTAATTTTCCTGCAATTTTCTCTCCAGAAAAATCGATTGTATACATTGTATACATCTGCATTCAAATACGAAAGATTTACTGGATATTATTATTATTGGAAAAGGGGTGATTAAAAATGAACTATATAAAATATAGAACTTTTGATAGCCTGGAAATATATCATTTATAATGTTCGCGGTATTTAAAAAAAAGACGGTTTAAAATATTGTAGACACCCTACTATCGAAATTTCAGTGAAGCAGTTTGTGGGGGTGGGGGCATCTAGATAAATGCTTATTGATTCTTACATGGGATAGGGATTTTGACCTATTTTTGAAGAATTTGAATTTTCGGGAATTGTTTCGACAAAAAGATGTCCCTAATGTTTCATAACTAATTACTTTAAATGATGTAAACTAATTATTAAAAAAGTAATACAAAAATATGTAAATTATGTTTGTGCAGAACATGTAAGATATGATGCAAGAGACTGATGGTATTTTATTAATAATTTCTAGTTACTAATTAGCATTATAAGTTCGATTAATAAAATAAATATTTCTAGACTCTCATCACATATTTAAATAATAATATTAGTGCTTTTTGATGGGACATAAAATCTACTGATTGGAAATGTATACCTAATTTATTTTTTACCATAAATATTAGCGAGTTTGTTACTAATCAATAATTAAGTCTTGAAAATTATGACGTTTTTTGTTAATTGTTGTCTCTAATTACATATATACATTTATGGCGCTTTTAATCGACCTCTATTTACGACACTAATGTCTTTTTTTATGACCATTCTTTTCATTGCTCTTTATTGCACAGTGTATTTACGTTCTTCTCTATTTTTTTGAAGAACCATGCCGGTTTCACTTTATCCTCGCGTATGATTTCTCAATTTTCGTGTGTGAATGAGACCAAACGCATATTCTTGAATTCCTTTATAAACCTTTAACATCGCTTTGAAACCCTTTGCAATCTGTTAAACTCTCTCGAAATTCAAAAAAGATTCAGTCCATTGAAATTTGATAAAATTAATTGAAATATTTAAAGCTTTTTGAATACTTTTTCAAATCTCTTGAAGAATAAGCGTGGAATCAACCAAAATAAATAATTGTGCCTTATACATGTTTCATTGATGACTATCTGTTTCTTAACAAGCTTACCGACTTCAGAAATCTCGTACAAATCTCTAATCTTTACAAAGTGAGATTTGTATATTATAAAGAAATGAATAAACGCGTGAAAACAAAAATTAAGATTTCGCGTGTGGAAAGCGATTTTAATCAGTAAATGCCATGTTCGGTAGTATTATTCTGACCCAGGAATACATATAATTTATCTTTTTCTAATTGGTAAGAATTGGTAAGGCTGGGTACGCGAGAATTAATCCGGACCGTGTTAGCACCTTCTTGGATACGTATCGAGAAGCGACGAACCTACGAGTATACAGTAGCCATAAATTATCCAGTGTTCAAACATTGATGCTTATCGTACGAAACGAGCATTACTGATGCACACAATATCGAATATATGTTGGCGGCTCTTTCACCCTATACCAGATGTACAAGCAATTAATCGCGGATGTTGTCAATATCACGTTGATGAGATTGACAGGATTCGAGAATCATGTGAAAATGCGAATAGAACCAACTTTCGCAATATCATATAGGCAATGAAAATTTACGAAGTGTCTTGCGCAAAGTTCCATATTAAATCCTACTTCATGCAAATCTTGATGAGCAAAGAAATTGCGACTTGTGAAAAAGATAGTAATTAATCGTCACTTTTTACGTCGCTGAGGCGTTTACGACTTTAATTAATCACATTCATACATAGCATAGGTAGCAATTAATCGTTTACATTAGGATTTTTTTTATTTTTGGAAACTCACGTTTCCTCATCATTAACATTTTTACAAAATTTAAGTAAGTGAAAACCAATTTTCCTTGTAACTTCACTTCCTTAATATGTAGGATTGATTCTGTCAATATGTAGTGTTTTCGAATTTTTATTTGGATGATTAATTCTTGCACTTATATATAGTATATTTTATATGTATAGAAAACTTTTTTCTTTGATATTTAGTTCAGGGTTTAATTGAATAACGTACAATGGCTTAAGTGATGTTTATACAAAATACGATATCGGCACTCTTTAAGAATGAAGTTACAATTTAAAATATATAGTCATCTGAGAAAGTTATTATATCTATTCTTACTATCTTCATTCGATTATAAATACAATGTATAATTCATTTCTCTTTCTTCCTTGAATCTTAATATACTTGCTACTAGCAATCGAAAAGTCATCATTTGTATCCATCAATCCATTCACTTTTCATGTCTACTGATTGAACATATTTTGAAATGCATAAGCTTCCTTGTCATATTTTAATATGTGCAAGGTGTTCTACATTAGCTTCTTCTTCCTTGACTAACAGGAAAATTGAAGAATTTAGATTTGAATTCTTGTTCAATATATGCATATATGTTAAATTGACAAGGCTTTTATATTTTTTAAATAGCTAAAATCATTATAACGTTCTTTCTATACATTTCTGTATTCCTATGAATAATTGAGGTGATTTTTTGAAAGTTTACACTCTTATTTATAAAATTACAGATTACTCTTCTTTTTTTTAATTTAAATTTTAACTATAAATATCTCATTTACATTTTTATAAAATAAAATGAGATGAACAGAACCAATTGAATGATAATCCGGTATGATTTTTTCTGATTCATGTAGAATACACTTTTTTCGTAAAATGTGGAGGAGGCATAGAGAAAGAGTCGCGAGTTTAGCGCGGGAATAAAATTGTCCTCAGGCAGGATAATACGATAATAGTGCGAGCAAGCAGGCACTCCCCAATGGCGGACTTCACTCGCTTGCTAGTTCGCGTCTTCGAAGTGAAAGGCGGGCGAGTCGGCTGGGCACGCTAGTTTATGCCGCTACGCTATGCTACGTACTTTACTATGCCGGCATAGCAAGGTCTCCGAGCCCCCTGGGGTCAGAGGTCGGCTCACCCACTCCCCTCCTGGCCCTTCACCTCTTGCCACTCTCGCTCTCTCTCCATCCCTCTCTGTCTCTTTCCCTCTACTCATTCCTCTATCCATCTCTCTCAATCACCATCTATCCCTCTCTTGTTCTATGAAACTTGCGAGCGAATGCTCGATCGCGAGTTTTACCTACACGAGCAACAGGATCTAACGCTCTTAGCTTATATGCGACCAACTATCGCTGCACTTAGATTACGCGTGTGCCGCGATTGTCAATGCAGGTGGTCTTATGGTACTGCGAATCCGCATCGTGAGAAAACAGCTATTGTCCTCTTGTAGTATTATAGGAACTGTTTTCTTGACATTGAATTGGAAAAAGTCAGGTGCTTTCTTTCACTGATATTTAATAATGGAAAACGACTTATAATAGAGCCGAAGACTTACTGCCATGCAAGTTAAAAACACGCACTTATGTCACATTTTTGAAGAAAATGAGATTTTCCAACTAAAGCTCAAAATCTATTTTGGGGGTTGATTAGAGTTGGACAATAATATGAGAAACTCATTCGTGGTGTCGCTCAATATTTGATCATCAAGTATGTTCTCATTTTCGAGTAAATGGATTATACTTTTTTTTTTTGTTCGACTCATCATCCATCCAAAAACACTAGCAGGTTCGATTTCTCTAACGTGGAATCATAATCACCTATCCTCTATTTTAGTATATTTAATTCAGGTCTTGTATTAGTCAATTGTTACGACAAAAATATAAAACAAATTCCTTGAAATTCTTTAAAATCTCCTAAAATACTTAATCCCTCGATCTCTTGACAAAAACGCCCCTAATAGCATATTCCCTATTTATCTTCCAAAGTATCATCACAATATTGTAATTGCTGTACAAATAATCCCGGGAATATAATTATTTATTCGATTGGTAATTCTCGATTTGTAATTGGTAATTTCGCTCCAAACGTCTACCTGCCCTTAATAATTATTGAACATCATAAAATGTATTTCAATTTTCGAAATTTCAAAAACAGTGAACTTGTTAAACGTATTTTGTGGCGATCTCAATGTTCAAAGGTTTTAAAGTCAGTCGATCTTCATCGTTTAAGATGACTTAAAATGATTTAATTCTCTAAAAATGATTATGTAATTCATTTTCGTGTTTGTGACCTTTTAATAAATGAAAAATTCTGTGATTGCAATTTAATCAGTGATTAAAACTTTAAAAATATACTCATAATATGTCACAGTGAACAATGTTTTATTTTTCCAACAATAAGATGTCTGAATTGTTCTTAACTGCTGATAGTAGTTTCTATTATGTTCTCAAGCACACGTGTGTAATGTGTATTAGCTGAATGAGTATAGATGTGCGTACGTGCTTCGCCGTATCGAATGAAGTAACGATGGGATACACAGCACGTGAATAAACATTTAGAGTACCTACGATCATATTATTATCATACAATACGCATAATCGAGTTCCTAAAGGTGTGACGCTCCAGCACGTTCTCCCACAAAGGCACAAAACAATTTTATCTCGCATTCGCGTGACGCACCCTCTATACTTCTGTCATTCTCTTTTCACCCCTTTCCCTTCTAATTTTACTCAAATATTATTTGTAACTTTTTATTTCAATAATTCTAGAATATTCTTAAAAGTAGTTAACTCCAATTTATTCGTAGATTGTTTAAAATTACCAACACTTCAGTTCGAAAATTACACACTTGTCAGTATGTAAAAGGTGCAACAATCTTTAGTCCACATTCAGCGATATAACTACATTATTTTTTCCAATGAAGGGTTAATCACATATCCTACTGCGTGTTATCCTTCGTCAATGATTGAGTAAGAATCTGTTAAGTTCCCAAGAGGCTGCTCGTTTTGTAGTAAAAATAATGCGGCCAGGACTATAATTTTCAGTCGACTATCGTTTCGAAACACCCTATATACATATACTCATCCAAGTTAACCATGTCCGTATAAATCGGGCAGGTTTCGAGTCTGGTTTCCATTCGTCCTTTGACTCTATGGCTATGCCTCTGCTCTGGTCCGATATCGCCGGGGGCTTTACGTCCTCTCTCTTTCTCCTTTAGTCACAGAATTTAACGTTCCGATGTTCCAAGAATATTAGCTTAAGTTACTGTCGAGGATCTGCCGACATCGAGGATGCGGTGACAGGTGAAAGAAACGTCGTATACGTTGGCAGCGAGGTCGTAGCAACCGTTTCTTCGATTTCTTTGCTTTGGTGATTCTTCTCTATAGTAAAATAGGAGTGAATATTGGAGATTCACAGTTACAGCTATGAATCTCCAATATTTACTTTTATTACTATCAATTACTTAATTCCAGCAATAATAAGTAAATTATCTCATTATTTATTATTATTTATATGATTTTTTTTAAAAGGTTTAAAATTTTACCAAGAAAATATTAAGTGAAATTTATTCTGATTGTTGGAAGACACGCAAGAATTGAAGCTAATATTAATGGTAACATGATTGATGGAATGATAAGAATATGTTCTTAGTTAGAAGAAAGAAATATTTGATATGCAAAAGTTGACATCTCTTTCATTCAAAGAACATGTGACAGAAATACTAAATATTTAACAACTGTATTTCTTAGTATGTAATAGAAAAATGGCAAAAAGTATCTACTTATTGATATGGGGTTCTGATAGAATCCTCGCTAATTTTTCCCTAATTCTAGTGTGGTCACTTTTTCTCTTATCTGAAAGTTTCTTCACTTTTTGTAAAAAAATTGTATTTATACTTATCAGTATTTATAGAAATTAGTAATTTTTGAAAACGAACATTATAAAAACTATTTTTTAAAAATATAATCATTAAATATAGTTTAATAATATTTCTAAATTGAGACGTGTCTTACCAATGCCATCTTTTACTACTGTCACGTTAGTGTAAAGGAAGTCTTTGTTACAAACACTTTTTGGTTTCTCTCACCTTCTCTGTCATTTGTTGTAAAAGGTTGTTGTAAAAAAAATCCTGTTTAACATAATCATGAAATTATGTGGAGAACTCTCAAATAATTGCTTCAATTACGGTACGTTTTACGTCGTTTGTTTGAATAATAAGTAAATCGTCCGTTTGTGTTCACTTAGCTATATTGTGGGTCTTTACGAATTTAAACATTTCCTCTTTTTTGTTGGAAATGGAGATCGAACACGGAATCAACGTTCCTTCACGCAAGACAAGAGGAACGAATTCCGCTTATTATAGAACTTCGATTATTAGGTTGCGTAAACTGCTCTTTACTTTGCAGCGATTGGCTAGGCTCTTCAGAATCCGCAAAATTGCCAGTTCGCCCATAATTTTGTTTTATACATATATCATTTATGTCCAAGGATTTACACCCTTTATCAAATTCATAGTTTCGACGCGATTCGAGCGTCAAAAGAACCTCGATTTTGAAATTCGTCTTTACGATATAGTTCATGCGTCTTTTCATTTTTGCTACGATTTCTGGAATATATGTATAGTCTTGGAAAATTGGAATACTTTCTTGGAAACAGATTTGATTTATTATAAAGAGAAACAGATTTATATCATTAGAGAAAATAGGGCACATGTAACTTTATTCCCGTTAATTTTCCAACACCATGAATCTGGAGATGCGGAAAGAAAGAGGAAAGCAATAACAATCTCGAATAGTCTTCGGCACAGAATAAGAGATTTTCCGATATACACTAGGATGACGTCGACACCGATGATTTGTGATGCAATTAATGTCACCGTCTGTACACATGGTTGGTAGAAATGAACTGCAGGAAAGGTCGTGCCTTCCTGCTCTTCGTTGGTCGTACCATCGTCTCGGTCGTATGTGAGGTCGACACGAACCATATATTATATATAGATATATATATATATATTGGTACTGCAGCCACCGAAACGAAAAACTATGGGAGAAAGTGCCTACCTGTTGGCGGAGGTCGGTCGAGAGGCGATCGTCTCGCGATTCACCTGGTGAACGCAGACAGGAGAATAGAGAATAGAGTTAAATAGGCCTACCTTATACGCAGGGACACATAGAATAATAAATAATTTATGTACCCATGAAACATCAAAGCTATGTTTCTAAAATCTTGAAGTCAAAGCAAAAAAGCTAATCACTAAAATCCTTTCACTGTGACATGAAGCTATATATGTGTTAGTAGAATCTTGGAACTAAAAGAAGAGGAATTTTCAAATGATGGGTCCTATTTGGAATGAACGATTTCACAAATATATTTCTACTTTATTTAACGAAATCACACGAAGTGAGTATAATTCATCACTCACGAGCGTAAGTTCCCCGCTTGAATTTTCTCAAGCTCTTCGATTCTCGCGGTCCCTTCAGCGCGAGAGGTATATTATTATTTATTACATGCATTACAGCCAATTTGCAAACAGTCGGTTGCAGTGTTTCAAAAGAGAGGTGCCCATGAGTTAAACGGTTATGCAAGCAAACATATCAAATTTTCATATCGACGAGTCAGAAAACTGATAATTAAATAGAATAGAGAAAACAATTGGGTTGATAGAAACAAGTTTGACCTACAAGAAAAATTGATGTTTAGCCAGATGTATGTATTATTCAGATATAATATATACCAAAATCATATTACTTTTACAGGCTGATGTCTACTGTGTAGGAATTGAAAATATTCAGAAATATTCTCCAGGTTTTAGACAGTAGTTTGGCCAATGTCTTATGTTTCATTTGTTTTATGGCGGTTGTCATCTAGTCAAACTGGGTCTGTGGGAAGATGATTTTCCCTAAATTTCTAAAAATTATTAAGTTTGCAGAGCTAGGTTGCATGCAAAGATTGGCTATAGCTAGGCCAACTTTGTTGAAATAAATCATCAAGTAAATTAAGAGAAAGACATCACTTTCAAATTGATTTTAATAGTTGCATATGATTAATTATTATTATGTAATTAATAATTAATTACACTACACGATAGATGTGACATCTTCTCTATATCAAAGGATCGACCACAATCAAAGCCGCACGGAGGGAAGTATCGTGTATTGTGACGGTGATTAATTAAAATTATAATAACTATTAATTAAATCATCATAATTTTAGCTAAACTATAATCTATTTCAAATGCACGTTCCGGACAAAGGATTCTCCAACATAGTAAAGTGTTCAAGTGTCTGATTTCAAATCGATTAGATATCATATTTAGGAATAAGGATAATCTTTTGAAGTAAATATAGAGCTTACACCCCTAAAAAATATAGTGATTCGAACTGGATAATTTATAAATCAAGTTGCGACGCGACGATTAGAAGCTGATTTGCATTACCTATTCTATGGAACGCCCAAGGATATCATACGACGTTTTCGCATTAGCATAACAACGCGGAAATACGTAGCTTACATTGCGCTAAAATGTAGCTAGCATTTTATTTTCACTTAATACCAACGCTCTCATCCCTGGTTTCTTCAATTTACGAAGTCACGTATATCTTACAAAAATCGTGCCAATGCGCGTTGTTCGAAAGAATCAACACTTTCCACTCTGATTCAAGATTCGTGTAATTTTCTGTACCTGGGAATATATTATTGAGAAACAGAAATTCTATTAATATAAATTATTTAAATTATGTGAAGCTTATTATATAGAATTTATTACGTAAAATTTCAATTGTAAAACCTTTCACTGATGTTGATTAATATCTTCTTTCTTCTTTATTTTTCAACGAAACAGAATTATACTAGAAATAGAAGGAATATTCTATTATAATATATTTGTCCTATTGATAACTTTGAATTAAAATTTTTAATATTTTTTACGACCTTAGAAAAAAATGTCTTTTTTAATTATTTATTATTTATTTTAATAGGCCCAATCAATCATGAAAGAGCAGTACCCGAGAAATAACACCGGAATATATGGCTGATATACTACAGTGGGTAAGTCAACCCAATACAATTTTATAAAAGCTTTTTTCTGTTCTAATATTAATACAGATTATGATTAATTTCTAAAATCTAAACATACAATGAGGACAATTTAATGTTCTAAAACAGGAAATTACAGGTAGTTTAACATTTTTTTATTTAAAAAAAAGAAGAAATTATAATATCAGAAATATTGCAGAGGTTGTATTTCATAATATAGATGAATAATTTATTCAGAAACAAAAATTTGAAATAACACGTCTCAAAGTAAACAATTCAGGAGAACCCGTATGATGTTTAGCAAAATTGGAAATCTCTCATTTTTCTATTTATCAAAAAATGAATTTATTCCAGTAGTTTCTATCTGATATATTTAACAATTTTTTCAAAATCCTTTATCCTTGAAATTTCATAAAAACACTATAAATTCCTTCCTTGAAAATATTTTTTAAATCCCTTGAAGTTCCTTGAAATCTGTTAAAATCTTGTAAATTCCTGCTGGTACGCTTCTAAGTTTAAAGAGCATTCTTCTGCGTAACCTTGGCTATGTCTCCTCCGCGTGTGGAATTATTTCTTTCCGATTAAACTTTTAAGGTCAACAATGACCTTGACATTAGCATACCGTTAGGAACCTCCACACTTGTATTAGTCGCAATACTTTTTATTGACGGAAGTTAAAGGACTTTTGTTGGGTGTTCGTATAGTTAACGGATGAGAAAGATCAGGTCGATCATACGAGTGGGTGCATGGGGATACCAAGTACGTTACGTGGATGCGGAGAGAGAGTAGATTCGAGCTGAGTCGAGTCAAGTCGATTCGACTTGAGTCAGGCAGCAGGCCGGGTCGATCGTCCTCCTCCAGTCCTCCATGGAGTAGACCGCTCGCTTTCCCTTTCACACGCGGTGCAGCTAATCGCCCATCGTTCTCTGATCAAGAGGGGCGTATAGAGAGAAATAAAGAAAGAGAGAGAAATCAAGAAAAAGAGAGAGATAGAGGAAATGAGGCGGAGAGAGAAGGGGAGAATTTAGAGAGAATTAACGTGCGGTGGGTCCGGTTTCGACCGACGTCCCTGGTTATGTAGGCAGGTAGTATCGATAAAGTGGATATCACGCAGAAAGCAACAAAGTTTAACCGTCTGGTAGGTGTCTTGCAGAATTTTCTTATCGCCACTTCTCATCGACACGTGCAGAAAGAAAATCCTCATTTTCTAGAAAGATACACGATACTCCTTTTATCCTTTTTACACACTGCACAAGTGCATGCAAGCAAATCATTTTATGAAAAATTATTCACGATTTTTCCCTCTATTGTCAAATCATAGGTTTCAGCAATCCACTATAACAATCTATATGTGGAATAAAAATACATGAAATATCATATTAGTCGTGAAAGAAGTGATAAACAAACTGTAATATTAATATGAAAACTTAAAAGAGAGAAAATTGATTAAGTTTCTTGATAGATGATTATACGAAATACTGCAGAGATTTAAAGTTGAAAATTAATGGAAGACCACACAAGTTTGACGATTTACGTACATTCAAGCTCGTACATTGCGCGAAACTCGTGATAATTAATCTGAACGTTAAAAGCGTACGCGTTCATTAACCATAATTCACGATCCGGGATTCAAAAAAGAAAATATTATTATTCATTATTAAAATGACGGTCCGAAGATTATTGTAATTTAGTGCAGTCACGCCTGACGCCTACGGCACTTGCCAATTTGCGTGATATACTCGAAAGGGGAATGTATTTTTTACAGTCATTAAATACTCTTATCCTACATTAAATTTAATGTTTACATCAGTAATCCACTTTAGTCGTAGTCCCACTCTTTTCGATTATGATACTAATATAATCAATTAAATTAACGTAATAAATGTTATAAAAATATCCACATAATTTATGCATTTGATAACTGTGGGTTAAGTGATTTTCAGAAACAAAGTATTTGAAAAGTATTTTAAGGGATCTCGTATGGAGACTTCAAAGGATTTCAGGAAAACAATATTCTGTCACAACAAGCATTAGTCAGATCTAATAACTTATAGTCTTACATAAATGTTTAAGAATAGTTTCATTGTCAAACTAGCTTGCTCTTCCCCGCGCAGTAGTATTAATATCAACAATTTATGATTTCGCTAGTTTAAAGATAAACTTCACCTGCGTACTTTTCGAGCTTCAAAAACTTGGTTGCGAAATAAAGTCGAGAATCATATAACATTCTATGGAGAGCTTCGCATATATTTAATGTAGCTGTTGGATGCTTTTAGGTCGAGATTTTTTAAAACGAACAAAATTGTTGCTGCCCCTCAAAAATGAAAAGATTTCCTGAAAATTCACTGCTTACTCCATGCAGTTATTTTAATTTCACTTCAAGGATCTTCTAAATTATTATTATATAAATGAACATCAGTTTATTTTTCTTATTTATCCTCAATTCGATTAAATTGAACCTCATTAAAATATTTTAGGACTATAAAATATTCATTTGCATATATATTTATATTTAAATTGCATTAAGTAATAAATTTATTTATACGCGAATGTGTGTACATAATTTCCCTTGCATCAAAGTAGTAAGTGCTAAGTGACAAGACACAACCTCTGAAGCCCCACTCCTAACAGCATCCGTATTGTATTTGTTTTAATGATGTATTGTTCGAACACAATGTGTGGGCAATATACGACTTTTATATGAGAGATGTAAATCATCAATAAGTATTTTCTTGTTGAACTGGTCCATAAAAAATAATACTAACAAGATGATTGACAGGAAAAATTACTTATTTGCAAAGCATTGCATTCGCGAAAAAAAGCTAACATTAGGTGATCATAATTGTCAGTAGTGGAAGCGTGACTTATATTAGTTTACAGTTTTCGGAAATAATGTGTTACTTGAAAAATTTCTCTTTTAGTTACGCAAACGGGTATGTTTTAGATCATTAAAAAGGTAAAAGTAGTGTTATACCTTATCACCTGAGGTAAGAGCGATTATCTGACATGTAATACCTGAGGTAACTGCGATTTAGTCGATGGCACTCTCCTCTAATTTGCTTTACAGTTTAAACATTAAAAAAATTTAAGTATTTTACATAATTAGATTACATTATAAAATATTAATATTATATATTTAGTTCATTAAAACAGTAATACGTTTCTTTTGAGCTTAACGTCTTTATTGAAGCTTTCTTTATCTGGAAAGAATAATCTTTAAAGAATTTTATATCTGTAAAGAATCTCAGAGAAATATATGGTAAAACTGCTTTTTTCGTTAGTAATTATCATTAAATTTATTAGCAATTATACTTTCTGAACTCAGTGATGCTTTTTTTGAGAGATGGATGCCAAAGCTGACGTTGATAAAAAGTATTTGGCCTAGCATGAGTAATCTTCTAACTATAAATAGTCAGGTGTCTAAGTATGTGCATCAAAGAGCACAAGTATATGCACCAGCAAACGTCTACGGCGAAAACTCGTCGTTGCATTCGCTTTACGTTTTGCTTGCCCAAGTCTCTTATATAAGTGTATTTTACCCGCCATCTTCTAAGCGGGAACCGGTATTTTCATTTTTCAAAACTTGGGAACGGAATTTCAATAATTTTCAGAACTTTTCCGGGTTTTCGTAACTTTTTAAACTTAAAACTTGTTTCGATAATCGTGGTGAACAATTTCCTAAACATTATAAGATTGAAAAATTTATTTTTACATCGGAGTACAAATATGATCCTGGAATCTGGATTCTGCAAGAATAGTTACAAAAATAGTATTTTACCGTCGCCTTAGACAATCAACAAAATCCAAGCTTTTTATCTTGTTTTTATTGGGAAATATGCTTTATAAATTATTTCCACTTCACAGTTACTTTTGAATGAAAATAATTCGAAATCATGGATAGTTCATCGTTCCTGGCGTTAGGTCAGAAAGTGAATCACTTTGGTATTTGAGTTCCTACTTGTCTTTTCACGTGACTTACTTAAGTTCTTGTGACGTGCACTTTCGCCGCGTTTGTAAATTTAGGTTTGTTATGTATTTTTGGTTCCATTCAGCTCAATATTGGGTGACTGCAAAGCATTCTGAAAAAGGTCATTTATGTGCGCGCTGCAAATTTGTCGTCATGAAACACGTAGAAAAGTGCGTGGGTGAAAAGTTTTGGAAATGCAGCGTAGATAGAAATATAACTGTCGACGTTATTTGAGAATTAGGTGAAAAGCTTTTGGTTTATCATTTAACCAGTTAATCTCTTACAAAACAAAACATGTTTGGGTTTTAGTTTTTCGCAATATATAATGTATCTTGTACTATTTAAATCTTTTATTATAAAAAACCATATGAGTAGAATTTTTTTCAAAAATTAATGAATGAATATGAAAGAGATTACTGAAAGAGACGTACTTCTGTACACGATGACAAAATAGTTTATGACTCCCTGTTCTTAGTAAAAGGAAATAAAAAAAAAAACGAGAAATTAATCGCGTTCAAAGCGCGAGGAAAATAGCATGTTATTCTCTAAAAAATAAAATAGAGAGCCCTATTCTATAGTATACCACTTCTTTCCTCTAGAGAGCCTATACATAATCCAATTGATAAAACGCATCATTTGAATCCCATGATAAATCTAAATTGAGAGCAAACTCTTTAATCTAACTAAAATGACAAACCGGCTTCCACTAACCGCCCGTAACTACTGACATAATGGGATGTCGCCGCTCCACTCATTGTCAGTAGAGACAGTCCGCTCGACGACAGACGCTTTCATCGTCCCTCTTCAATTCCCATCCCTCGTTTATCTCACCTACACCTATCATCCCTTCTCTCTTTTTCTACAATAAATTCGATCAATCTTGCAGTATAACTTAAAAATATAATTATGAAAATCAACGAAAACAATTTTGTATATCGAAAAAGTATTATGGAATTAAATTTGTATAATTTTTTATAAATTAATGTTAGAGGAATAGAGGCCAAATACAACTTTTTACTGACTTGTGTTGTTATCCTGTAGGAAATTTACAAGTTTTAGTCGCAAAAAAATATCATTAATTAATATATCTAACTAAATCCAATCCAATAATTCATTAAAAAAATCGTTTCTCATGTTTGAAGGACTCAATTGAACCGTTAAACTTAACCCTGGCCATGATTTTCCATGCTCATGTACCACCTCCGCACTGACACGTGTACAACCGATGTTCAGTCAACTTTACAACCAGACCAATAGCTCGGAAAAGGTATAGGTCGGGCGCAGATCGTAGGAGTAGGCCACTAAGGGTTCATGCCAGGTCCGGGGGTTGCTACTTCATGAATGGAAGTTACATCGACATAACCACACAGAGGTAGTCGTCGATCCTCATCTTCCGGAAGAGCGTCCTGCTCTCAATCGTGAAAACTCTATTACTCCCTCCTACTTCCTCCTTTTCAGCGATACATAGAATAACCCGTTGGAGTCTCAGTGACAAGAGGGACGGAGGAAGCCACCTGCAACTCTCCCTCTTCGCGATACCGTGGTTGCTCCTCCACCACCGTTAGAAATAGGCTGGTGGGGTGGCTGGTGGCTGCTGGCTCTAAAGCTTAATGACGTCATCTTGTAGCATCATCAAACAGCAAGCCAATGGGGGCGCGTGCCTCGTCCATCGATCCGCCGCGTGCGTCCCGGGTATATGACGTCACGACGACGTCATGGAAGCGCCGTTCGCCACTCTACACACAGTACGGTTTTAATATAGCGGCGCGCCAAGCGCGATCCAGACTCAGTTACGCGGAGGCCGGCCTTTCGTGCGAGCCCTCTGAACCCTCTCGCTCTCAATCTCCTCTAACAGAGAACGTGCTTTCTTCGTTACGAGTGCCGAAAATGTTACGAATCATCACTTCGTGAGAGAGTCTGCCTTTGAATTTTCAAGTACAACCGCTTTCAATCAGTCAAACTCAAATTCCACTGTTCAAACACAAATTCAATAGGTTAAACGTTAGTTTAATCGGTGAAGATAAGTGTCTCTGAGTCAGTGCTAAGTTACCCAAACAGGACCACAAGTGTACCGGGAATCCGCAGATGACAACTCGGGTCAAATTCGGTGAAACTGGGCCCGCAAAGGCGAAGAGTAAACGTTTTTCGTAGAAGGTGTTCGTGAGAGAGGATAAGCATCTGGGAACAGCCTGCATGCGCGTACCGAGGACTGAGATCCTCGGGCTCCTCAACGGAGATTTTTCCACCGAGAAGAATCCCCTCGGTCAGAATTCTTGCTCTACAACGGACGCAGGTCGGTTTCACTTTCTGTGATTTTGGTGTTGTCAAAGTGTCATTACAAAGTATCAAGAATCACCTTAGTTGTCCTCCTGGATCGTCAATCATAAAAGTTTTCATAGAATCTGCACCAAAATCAGTCATAAGAATTGCAAAAGTGTCCCCATAATCTTCCCCAGAATTACCCTGAAATCAGTGTTGTCCTAATGACCAACTAAAATATCAGTTAAACTCTTAAAATTCCTTTCAATTCTTTTAAAATCTCTAACAGAAGAATTTTAGTTGCGAATCGAGTCACTCAGTGTTGCCGAGCACGTGAGTTGAGCTTTAAGGGATAGATCTATATTCCCCAGCAGCTTCGTGACGTCAGCGCAGCCCCTTTTATTTTCCTCTTTCACTTTCGCTCTCTTTTGCTTATGACTGGAGAAGGATCAAATCCAGTTTTGAAAATTGGCAATGGACCCTGGCATGGGGAGGTGCAGCCTTTGACGATCTTCCTTTGGTGATCTTTTTTTAAGACATCAAAAGGAGAAGGTTTTAATAACAGATAAAATATGATCGCGAGCGGACAGTAAACCGGTACCGGATGTGCGATGCGTACCGTCGAGGACACTGGAACGGAGTCTACGGTGCCCGCAGGAGCGACGCACCGGACCATCGCCAGGAATCACCACGATCATCAAGATCGGAACAATAGTAACTTGCACCACGTGCAACCGTACCATCATCACCCGACTGCCCTAGCAGCCGATAGTAACAACAATCACGATCACCATCAGGATCTCGAGTCGACTGAACATCTCGGGGGCCAACCCCACGACCACTGGAACAAGTGTAAGTCTGGTCAGAGTGTCAAAGGTCCGGAATAACATGGTGCTTTTGCAGATAGTGATCTGTCAAGCAGTACGGGTGATGGTGTTGGTGTTTGGTGGTGCTTTTGGTGGTGGTTATACCAATCCTTGTATGGAATTTTATACATGACAGGCGTTATCATATTTCCAGAGAAATTGGGCTGAAGAGAGCTGAAGATGCTAGATCTCCAACCGGTTAGGTGAAGTTCGTGCTTCATGATTTTGGGGTCAGCTTGCATTCCCATTACTTGTTCGGCTCTAGCGTCTCCATTCGCTTCTTATGGGAATTGGGCAGGCCCCGTTATATGCTGAATCCTTTCCCTCTGGACATAATTGACGTTAAACATTTACAAGAGTTTTTTTTAGTTACACGCTTAATCGCTTAATTGTTTTGCTAAGTTAAAATCTCAGAGCAAAATGTTTCTTGAGTATAATATATTAGCTTTGATTCATTTATTTACTCTCCTAAATTATATAGGACGTACTGAATAGAAAATCGTTTTTCTTTCTGTATACTCGTTATTAAAAATCATCTCTAATTATTACAATAAATCCTTGAAACGGTAGCTTGCAGCACATTAAAGTTACTACTTGAATATTGCATCCACTTTAAAAAAATCAATTTTTTAGATTTTAGTTAGTTTTCCTCTACTGCTTGATATCTGTGTATTATACATGATGGATCACGAGTTACCTATAATGTAGACTTAAAATATATAAACCACGTTCTCTTGTGTAAGTAAATGATAATCAATATGGCAGTATATTGATTATTCGGTGCAATTAGGGTAAGCATTACAATGGACGCAGAAATCTTTTCTGCATTCGACTTCTATATGTGATTTAAGTTATGATTATAAATCTTTCATTTTGATCATCCTTAACTTTATTCAGATCCACCTTAAAAATTTATATGAAGCTGTTCTATGATAATTTAATAAGGTTTTGAGAGCAAATCAAATATTTACGAAGAGAAAAAACGCCAGCAGTAGTTATATGCGATGCTTAAATAAAGATTGAACATTTTCATCTGGGTTTTAATTTTATATTCGTATAAAAAGTCTAAAAATATTAGTTTTAAAGATAGTAAAGGATATCCATTTCATTATTCGCTTTTATCACCAATCGAATCAAGTTCAATCTAGTATATACTTAACTCTCTTTTCTCTAAAGTAATTCTTGGTGCGAGATATTTTATGCCAAGCACTTACTTAGTCTTATTAAAGTACTTGCAACTTCTTTTAATATTTTACTCTATTCTAGAACTTCTCGCCCATTTGCTTTTTTCTGTAAAATTATATACTGCAGGACATTTTACTAGGTAGTAAATTTATTTGAAAAGCAATCATTAAAAAATAAACTGCAGTATAAAAGTGTAATAATAAAGAATTAAGTTCAACCAAGTTAATGCTTCTTTCTATACATATAATAATCATGCAACTTTTTAAAAACGCGCAAGAATTTCAAATACGTACAATTTAGTTTGGAGAATGTTTGATGTAAAAAGTGTTTACATTTCGTAACAACCTAGACATTTCATAGACACCAGCTAAGCAAACTAGAAAGTCCTCAGCATCAAAGCAAAGTACTTTGAGCCATCTCGAGTCTTATAAATCCCTGTCCTTTAATTCTAAAAAGGAATACAATGTAACCTCTAACATAGCACAGATTTCCAAATTGATTTATGTCAATCTCCTATATTTTGACCCAGAGAAAAGGAATCACGTGACTAGATAGTCAATAATTTCGTGAGATCGTTCACGAGGTCCGGAAAGCGATGACTCGTCTTTACATGTCTATAGGTAATCGACTCGTTACAAAAGGCTAATTTTACTCTGGCATCAGGCCCAGTACACAGAAGCCGGTTCTTTGTTTTTTTTTCTTAAGTACATACTTGGCGTAGACCATGCGTGCGCTACGTTCCTCTAAGCACACTACCTGGTTCTTCGACTAACATCCGGGATTTTTCACGAGCACAGACGTTGCCGAATTTCAAATCATCCTCTCGTTATTCAGGTTAATTTGAACCAAGAGAAAAATTCTTAACCCTCGAGAGGTTCTACAAAATAAGGGTTTCTGGTATTCATTCGTTTCAAATTCGATACAAAGTACAACGTACATCAAGTACATTCATTATTCTATCGCATCTAAACTCCACCTCTCGATTTCCAAAAAAATAACCTTTTATAAACGTTGTACTTGAAAGAATTTTGTAAATCATTAATTCATTATATATAATGCATAAAGATAGAG
The DNA here is from genome assembly GCA_900474275.1 of Synergus japonicus. NCBI lineage: Eukaryota > Metazoa > Arthropoda > Insecta > Hymenoptera > Cynipidae > Synergus > Synergus japonicus. The sequence goes on from UCOH01000099.1 coordinate 20,758, forward strand.
GGAAGGAAATATTATTGAGTGATTATAAAAGAAAATTTGAATTGAAATATGTAAATTTTGTTTTGATGTTTCTTTTCTCATGGAACCAGATGCATATGACGGGTATACTCTGTAAATAGCCGGCTGGACTTTTACAATTTATGTCAATGGTGCTTCTTACAATCTGAGTACTGCATTGTCTTTGTAGCCCTGCCGACTAAATATACACTCACGTGTTACGCGCAGTCCTCGACTGCTTTGGCCAGGGCACAAAGACGAGAGCAAGTCACGTTCCGTGTCATACTTTTGCACCTTTTACGACGTACCACAAGCCAGGCAATTTTCTAAACGACACAACATCGTTGACAAGTCTTGCGTTATCTTCAGTCCAGCCCAAGATAGAACGCGCAAGCCAATTGACAGTGCACCCCAGCAAAGCAAACTTCTTTAAATATAATCGATATACTAATAAGACGAATATAAAAAGTATATTTTTATTAGCCTGTTCAACTTGTCACTAAAGTGAATTAGTGATCAACTTTTTTCTTACTCGGGTTTAAAGAGTATTAAATCAGAAAGCAGATTGAAATATTAAGTAATCTTTTAATTGCTCTATTTTACATATTTCAATTGCGCACATCATCAGACGATGCATAAATATAATTAAACTGTTTAAAACATCAGACTCTAATTGAGAACTCAATTTGATTCCAGTGCAATAAACGTTAAATACCAGCCAGAATATATAAATCATTCACGTAAATGTCTCTGATTTTCTATTATTGAATAACAGAGATGTTTGACAACATGTTCCGCCACAGATGATTCAGCAGAAATTGGCGCCACTTGAAATTTTTTTTTTAAATTTAAAAGCGTGTATGGGAATTGCATTGGCTATTAACCCATGGAAAGTGTGGAAACAATAGTCGGGCATCAATTGTAGTTTGCTGAAGAGACACCTTGTGGGGTGCAAAAAGGGAATAAACCAACGACCGACGGTGGCATCAGCTGACGTCACTATCGCCCCCGCAAGGAATCGACCGACGCTCGACGTCATACTTGCCAAGGACGACGACGCTATTTCTGTCGCCGGGAACTCGTCGACGACGACGTAGTCATTACCATAACCGTGCGAATTTAACAGCACGCTTTCTCCCTCCTTCTCTTACGTGTCTCTTGACAGTCTGCACGTGTTTTCAACAATAACAGTATTCTTTCAAGGAACTGTTGTTATTAAATGTATTCCACCTATTGTCACACACAGGGAAAAATGGATATTCAAACTTAATATCTATAATAGATAGTCGAAAAATTGAATTACAAATATATATTCATAGGAAAGGAACTTAATTTTTTTAGCCACTCTATATAACACGTAATTTACACGGAAAGGGGTGGCAAATGACGTCCAAGAAACTTTATTAAATATTTATGAACTTTTAATTTTATGGAAGTTTTAATTTCAGAATAAAAAGGTTTCTTTATTCATATCATATGTAGGTATACATTAAATGACAAGTACTTTCATTTATATTTCAAGATATAAAAAATATTTGTAATTGGTCTGTAGAGTGAAACATATTCTTTTCTTTTAAGAGCGAATATACAGATGTACTTTAAAATTACAAGATTTTTAACACGTTTGAAATGTCTGTATAAAATAAATTGGTAAATTAATGTTGAGAAAGTACTTTGCAGTCAACAATAAAAAAACATATCTCAGAGCATATACAGCTTAAAATATCGTGATTTTACGATATGCATATTTTTCCTGAATTTATGTTGCTCTTTCAAGTCGGATTTTGATGTTCTTAATGAAATTCTGACATTAATTCAATTTCTGAATTTTGCCGCATCGAAATATTCCCATTTCATCAGCTTCGTAATATTTTTCAGAATAAAGGAGAAATCCGCTTACTTTATTAGGGGATATATAAATTAATTTGTTTAATTCTTAAATTCAAATTGTTAATCAAATTACAGAAAAAAAATGAACCTTTTTGCAGAAAATTTCTCCATTTACTTAACTTAGAATAAAAAAGCAAATTATTATTGATTGATTGATAGTACACAGGGCATCCTTTACCAGATCTTTGACTATAGTTTGACAATTTTTCTATTGTCAATTTCTCTAGTACATCCTATCTTCCAAAAGAAGGAGATTTTACCTCAAGTCAAAATGTAGGTTAGAAGGCTAACGATTCGTGCAGCATTTCTCAGGGTCGATGGGGAAGTAGAAAACGTTCCGTGATACACCGAAGGCCGGTCAGCCGAAGACATCCATTGTTGAATAGGCATCTTAATTAAAATCGATGACCTTCAACCTCGAAAAAATTATTTCCTTCTTCTCTCATCCAATTTTTTCCTATTTTACATTACAATCAAGATTAATACTCGACAACACTAATAAAATTAGCCTTTTAATCAACAATTTTACTGTGATATAAATTGAAGGTCAAATTTTTCGAAGTAATCTTCACAATATTGACCATTTCTCCTGAACAATGAATATAGGCTATTGCTCTTATTTTCCATTATCTCGCTTTTATTTATGGATCGAACCCCTATATTTATATTCCTCCTACTTCCATCTGAATTTTCCTCATTCACCACCGACTGAATCCGCTCAACCTTTTCTCAGTTCATTATTTACAATTAAAAATTGCAGATCTGTCCTGATTATTATTTTCATCGACGACGCGTTCATTGTTGAGGTGGTTAATTAATGACAAAGTCGACGAAACTGACCAGCCATATATTCGAGGGTGTGCAAAGACGGTACAGCGATCGATGAACGGAACTGCGGCATAACGGTGACGTAATTCTGCTGACGCAAATCTGACGTCACAGAGGGGTTTGGGGTGTGGGAAGTGGAACGATCAGCTGGGTCAGCTTACTGGGTGGTGATAACGGGAGGAAGCGGGATAAAGGGTAGGAATGGTTCGATGCCGCTTTCTGAAGACAAGGGTTGCGCTGGGGGTTGAAGGGCAGAGGAGGCGAATGAGAGAGATAGAGAGAGACAGAGAGCAAGGCCGCGCGGTCGCTGGGCAGTTAAAGAGGATCGCTCATTATACAATATCCGTTATATACATAATGTGTGCAACTGAGCAGTTTGATAACAGGTGGGAACTAGCAGTCGAAAGTTAAGTAGAAATCTCCTGTGTTGATGGGACATTACTTACCAATGTCGCCGTACGCATCTCTCTCTCTTCTTCCATGCATGAGTTAAGCAACCAAAATTACTTTTTTTTTACGTGTAAAGCCATCTTTAGTTTGATCAAGTTCTTCCTGAAATTCTTATGGGTACAAAATAAAAGTTGCGAGAGTAAATCGAGAAAAAAGATGTAGAAAGCTTCGCTTCTCTGGTAAGATCTGCATGCAAATGCTCCAAGTTTACAAGGGAAGTTGTTTAATTAAATGAAAGTTGAGGTTCTTTATCGCTTTTTCGTATAAGTAGTCTGTAGTTTTCACTCTGCAACTGAATTATTTCATTAACTATTAGTTGAGTAAAATTCTTTCCACAAGTATAATATTTTTTTAAACCTGTGTTAGATCTTTTGATACAGGCTAATAAGACTGGTTTATATTTGATGATTTATAATTTTAGTTGCCGATATATCTGTACATTTACTATTTTATTTATCGTATAGATAAAATCGTGAATCAACAAAATATGACTTATTCATAGTTTTTGATTAATTCAATTGCTTATCAAATGAATGATTAAATATTTAAGTGCATACAAAAAAAAATAAACTTTTTTTTTAAATCTACCATTAAAATTGCTGTACACTACTCGAATTGACAAAAATCCCTAAAACTCATGTAAACTTCATGGACATATTTCTCATTTATAACACGTCGAGGTGAGAGTGTCAATTCGATGAACATATAATACTTATACAAAGAAGATGTGCAACTCTCACTATTTGCAGTACATAAAAGTTTTATTTATTTGAAAATAAAATATGTCGGAAAATTGCAGGAAATAATTTGCGAAACATTTGGGAATCTAATTTAGACTCTTACATAAATTGCAAAGCGGTAGAATGATTATTGAGGATGCGTTCTTTCTGCAATCAGTGAATATAGATGCACCTAATTTTAAACCATATAAGAATTTTAAAGTTTATAGAAATTGAATTTAAAGAAATGATTTTCGTGAATATAAAGAAGGTCAAATGGAAATCCACATGCCTATTTCTTTGAAAAGGAGAAACTGCTCTCTTTGAGATGTTTGTACGCAAAATTCGACGAATCTTTTTGCCCAGTCCGGGTCTTCGCGTTTGGCTTCTTGCCAGAGATTGGCAAAAGCCTTCAGTTGATTTTATTGGATGGGCTGTGAAATTCACGCCGTTAAGAAGACTGACTCACGGAAACTTTATACAAGGTGGAAGCAACACCAGTTGTCCTCGATAAGAAGCGGCTAGTCGATAATTAAAAAAAAAGTGATTTCGCATAATTAAGCGCATTTCGTCGATGTTGCAACAGCACATATTCCCATATATCCGATGATGTTCAAGCTTGTTACATCACCTTAGCAACGCTATCTTTATGATAAGTATCTACCTCGGGATAATTTACTACTGAAAAATAACAGATTATTGAACTTTAGAGAGCACCGCGAGTCGTTAGACTGCTTGAAACCTGAAGTAAACTATTGACTCCTTGAGAAGAAATTCTAATAAGATTCGCATTACTAATAAACATGTTTATCTATACGAATTTAGAAAGTTACAATTTCCGTACGAATATTCGCCCAATTTTCAAATTCATTTCGTTACCAATTTCATCATATGTTCCTTCGTGCTTTCAAAAATCCTAAACTTTTTTTTATCTTCTTTTCTGAAAGTTTCTTCACTTAATTGTTATAGGGAATTTTATTTATTTATCCTGAAAAGCTAGTTAAAGTTCAAATATATGGTTTTACCTTCAATACCCCATTTCATTATCAAGAAGATCTCGGTTAAATTGCATTGTTTTAAGGCCGGAATACCAACATAAGATTAAGATGTCACTACTACATCGTTGCCCTATAATGCCTAATTATATTAGATCCCCATTTTAATAAATCGGGTTAAATGGGAGAATTTATGTACCAGGCGATAAAAGAGTCATTGACCTCTTCCGTGAACAATTACTTAACACAAATCTTATGTAATACTTACATATTCATCTGACACATACCTTCGCGAAATTTTAATGCCTCATTATGCTTAGGATTTTTGGGAGAATTTTTTGCATGTTCATGTCTAACTTATGTCACAAAAATGAATTATTACTCATTCTCCCAGATTTGATTGCACAATCGTATAATTCAATTCAAAACCTCTCAAGTTTATATATGAGAAAAAAATTGGATACTTTAAGTAGGACTAATTGTTTTACAAAGCCTAAATTGAAGTGTTAAACTTTCATATTAAGTGAATTGGAGGCTTCCATATCGAGGTGAGAAAAGTCAAACATTTATATAACTACTTTTTTCAAACAGAATGGATCTCCTAATTAAAATGTGAAAGCTTTCTTCAATTTCAAATTCGAAAAGTGTCAAATCTATTAAAGAGTAATTTTAAAATTGGTATACATATCTTCAAAGAAGTCTAGCGAGTCTAGTGATAGAAAAAGGTAGTTGATATAGCAGTTATAGTCTCACGGTCCCTTTCTACCCGAAGGGTATCAGTTGTTCTTTATTTAATTTAAAAATTCCTGTATTCTTACCCCGAAGACTACCTGAGGTTGCATGGACATTGAAAGTCCATTGAAAGGCTATAAGGGAGAATGAGAAGCAAAAATGGACTTTACGAGCACGATGGCCTTGAAATACGGGATCTCCGATCCGCTTGTAGACTCGGTCAGTCTTTCGGTATGCGACGCTCGACCTAATCGACTAAATCACTCTCTTGACCGTTGCATTCTACGTTTGTTGGTTATTAAACCATAGCCTCCCTAATGTATTACTGCTCCTTAAAATTCGAAATCTAGAATTTACTGCTCAATATCAACTGCAGCACGTACTTTTTAACCGATTTTTATATTTTACTCTTTCAAATATTATACAAAGCTCCCCAACAAACATATTTTGTCAAAAAAAGTTTATAGAGTTACTTATATTCCTTCTATGATTTTATCAAAAATTTAGACGAAAAGTGATATAATTTATTATCCAAAATAAGCAGATGCATTTTCAATACTAATGATAATTAATATTCAATACATATTTCTTGTGTTATTACTATGTGTGCGAGATGGAGTATAATTTTCCAAGAATGATTATTTATCCATCCCTAATAGAAAGTACGTGATGCTGAAATACATTTATTTATGAGAAGTATTCTCATATTTTATGACAACTGAAAGCAAATATATGGAGGTGATTATTATAAAGTATGATAAATATCTTTGCTGATAGCTCGGGTATCTCCTGCATTTCAGTAGCTTCTTGGTGTTGCTTTCCGCAAAATTTTCTGTGCATTATTTCATTGTGTACATTAAAGGTATTCTTCAAAATGAATATTATTTAGTTTACATGTTAGTATATTTGAAAATTTTTTTAGACAGGTAAAATTGACTCTCATTAGTGAAAAGTGTGATATAAAAAATTGTTTATAAGACAAAATGTAACGATAAAAATATTAATATTTAAGAGGATAAGTACCGGAGCTTTGAAAATTGGCTACATCATTTGCAACGCACGACTTCTTCCTCTTTCTACACTTTTAATGTCATGTCATACACTTGAGGCATTTCTAATGATCATTCTGTCAATTCTAATAAACATCTCACTTCTTAGCAGGTCAAAAGGGGGCAGATTTTATAGACTCGTTCATTTACTATAATAGTCTATTGGTCTATCGTTGAAAGATATTTATTCAAAGTTCTATAATTTTCTTATTAGATCAATTCCCTTTAATTTGTATCATATGTAATTATTTCATACCCAAGAAGCTATTATCAATAAATTTGCATAAATTTTCATTAATTTATTAAACACTCTACATATGATAAGATATACAATTATAACGTTTACATATGATTCATCAAAAAATAGTTTTCTGTATTAAAATAAAAATTTGAGAGTTCAATATGTTTGTAAACGGAAAATTTTTCTATACGATAGCAAGTTTCTCATATACGTAAGATCATTCTGCGTTCCGGGCAGTCAGGAAAAGCTCGTTCGTATTAAAAAGAATATCAACCAGAATAGTAAGATCGTTGGAGAACCAGTTTCGGGACAGATTTAATATTGATATCAATTTCTCCTTACGCTTAATTTCTCTATGAATGCTCGACTTCAGTTCGAAAAATGGACGAAAAATAAAAAAAGGGAAAGAAAGTGTCAGCGGGAGGGAAAAAGAAAGAAAATGGGCAATAGCACCTTCACTGCGAGTCCACTCTTGCAGAGATTCGATCTCTCGTATGATTGGTATGCATGAGAGCGATTTATACGCGACACCCATACTACGATTTAGAACAACTATGCCTTCCTGACCCCAAAAATTCTCATTCAAGATTCTCAAGTACTTCAAATTTACATTCCAAAATCCGGGGTGCCTAGCGGACTGGAAAACCGGGAAAAACCCGGGAATTTCAAATTGCCCGATAACTAGACATTTAAAGTTATATTATGAGAAATTTTTTTAAAATTTCAGTAACTATAATAATATAGAATGACATTAAAACAAAAAAAGCTTTTTCTTATAGATCTAAAACAATATTTCTTTTCATGCCATGCAATTTTCTTGTTCAGAAAGTCGCAACATGCGGAAATGCGTACCTAACATTGGTACTCACTACTTTGATTGATTAACAAAGATATCTCACCGCGCTTGGCCGACCTTGGCACGGCTGAACGGTACATAAGGACTATTAACGAGCTTATCGTCAACACCACTGTCTAGAATATTTGAAAATTCGTCTTTTGCCGCCATTCTATCAAATTCAAATAATCTAGTTTGAACCATCTTCCGTAGTCGCATCAATATTTATCTCCCCACATAGTTCTCCTATTGTCAAACTTAAATTCGTATGTTCAGGCAATTACTCAGATTGTAACTTATGTCAGGGACACAAGCAAGCCGGTACTGGGAGATCTTGCTTTCACTTCAATCAATTACTCTGATCACCTGGACTTCAGGTGGCCAGCAATGATATATACAATGCTCTGTAGTCCCAAATTTTATTTTCAGTTAAGAAAGGCTTTTGAGAATAATGAATAACAAAAAGTGAGAGGAGATGGTCATTATGGAAATCTGATAAATTATGAGAACTAGAATTCAGTGAATCTGGTAACAAATAAAACAGGTTTTCTGAATTTTTAATTAGCTCCTTTACAACATTGCATAGGAGGAATTTCAATACTTCATCAGTCTTCTAAAAAAGAAAGTTTGAAAGCTGTTTTAAAGATTGAAGAAGGTGGAGTTAACTGTAACATTGTCTTCAGCTAGTCCATTGGAATCGATTAGCCTCATGCTAAGAAAAAAGTGTCGATTTCGAGTCATGAAAATGTTCATATTGATTAATCAAATAAATAAACTTTTAGTAATGCATTTTTGGCATTGAAGCATCATTAATTCTAAGAGCTCTCTTTCATTAGCAGAGAGGAAGCTCTTATCCTCATTAAATTTTAATTAATTAAGATTTATAGAAATAATTGTAAGTATGAAAAAGTCAGATTTTAATGCATTAAAATTTGCATTGGATTTAGCATCAAAATCCAGTTAGCTACCTGCAAAAGTACAGCTGCGTTTTAAAAGTAGTCATAGCTACCGCCACCACTGCCACTTCACTGGCTGGTTTGCTCGCTCAGTGCAGTCTAAATTTATACATAGCAATTACACGAACCGTAACCGGTTCTGACTTTGCTTACTTCGCTCCATTGACTCGCCGTCAGTTTAAGAAGTGACAGTATCGTCTATTAAATTTCCACCCGTGAGACATACGTGAAGGTGACGAATTCTCATTACTAGAAAAGAGAAAAACAATTAAAAATTCTTATTAATTAAATTCCAATCAGAACCGTCAGTCTAAGAAAATAATGACAATACATACCCAACTCCGCAATCTTTACCCTGTTTTATGGGAAAATATCTGAACCGACTTAGTTGGATAGTTCTTTAAAATATAATAAAACTTGCAATAAAAAATATTATCACAATTTGAATTAAGAAAAACATCTAGAGAAGTACTTTGAAGATCATAAAATCAGTCGAACCTGTAATTCGGAATTTCGAAATATTTGACACTCTATTATTACTGTCCCTGTATTTTTCGATAAAGACTCCTTTATTAGAACTTGTAAATTTTTAAAATTTATTTTGCAAAAAATTCGTATCGATTCATTCAGAAAGCAATAATCTGAAGCAATCGTATTTAGAATTATTTTAAAAGCGAAGGTAATTTCAATGAACTTGGAATACCAGATGCGATTGCGACATATCGCGATCTTGCCATCGATAATAGCGCCTTGCAGGCCTGGAAAAAGTCTACTTTTACCCGCTGTTGTATAAAATCACCATAAAGTCCTAATATATCATAAACAGCGAAACATATAATCACTGTTTATATTTATTGTACTATATTTTTATCATATACTCTCGGCCATTTTACTACTTTTCACCCCATTCCTTTCTCTGCTTCTTCCTTTTTCCTTCTTACTGCCGGTTGGTTTACACATTCACTCAACAAGTTTAGCCACAATTCCTAGGTAGTAGAAGCGGTACCAGGACAATGTGCTGGTTTTGGCCAGTACTGAGCTAGTACTGTAAACTTCACTGGCGCAGAACAGCGCCAGTTGCAAATTTCCTCCTACTGGGAAAGTGCAAGAAATTATCGTATCAACGAGTTTCGTTTCATTCCATTGCTCATGTTACTAATTCCAAATTGAGAACTTGCTTCGATTAATTTAGCAATTCTAAATCAATTTCAGATAAGTTTGTCGCTAATTATTGTTTTTTTTTTTTTATATACTTTTTGATAGCAGGTTTTAAGGAAGTCGGCTTCAGAATTTTAAAGCTCTGAGAAAAAGTATTTAATTGATAAGTCAAAAATCGTAGTGCTGTTGCTTAATAAATATTTTAAATAATGTCTCCTTCATAAGGAAACATGTTCTCGAAGTTTTCTTATAATTATGTTAATTCCATTAGAGAGCAAATTTTATTATTATGAATAATCAACCACAATTATAAACTAATAGATTTAAAAATATTTTCAGAGATTTCAAAAGCATGCAAAATAATGCAGAATCTTTTATGTTTGAAATATAAAAACTTTCAGGAATCTCAATGAGTTCATAAAATTACTGAAAATTCAATTAAATCTAACCCAATCCCTTTAAATCTCTTTAAAATTTATTATTTTGACAGCAATCGTTTTGACAACGAGAATAATCTGAAAATAGTTGAGTATAAATACGTTTCCAGGTTTTTGACATGATATTTTCACTTAAAATAGAATGCTTCTTTTGGATACTCCAATTAATATAATGTTATATATAAACTCGAGAGCCTATTTTAGCACTATAACTCAGCATAACTTATTTACTAATTTATTTGATGCATTTTGCTGTTTTTTTAATAAGTGGGTTAAGGCAAAACTGTCAAAAGTCTTGTGTGTGAGGTTACCGAAAGAATTACTGATTCGACGAGACGCGAAAAAAGTTGAATACTTTCAATCCGTATAAGAGTCAACCGGTCCAAACTGACAGAGTGAGAAGTAAAAAATAGAAAACGACCAATGACGATTTTTCGAAAGACGAATTACATTTTCGTTCTTGCATTTCGAATTGTTTGCGAGTAATTGAGTATGCAGGTTCCGAAGATGGGAATGACCAAATCGAATCTTGCCAGGAGAAGGCTATGTGCCCCGCGGCTTTGTAGAAAGCGAAGAAGGATTAGGATACTTGTACGATTATGTCTACCTACCAACCGACTAAGTTCCACCCACCACCCAACAATCTTCTCACATATCGCGGCGCCCACCATTCTTTAAAACCGCAGGATCACCGCAATATAATTTCTCCCAGTACTATTATTAGTAAACCCATTCATCCTTTTATCGATCAACGTTACCACCTGGTTCCTGTTTATATTCCTTTTTTATTTCTTCAAAAATATCTATTGTGATTCTCGAATATCCAAAATGCAATCCTTGTTCTAGAGTCATAAAAAGAATATAAAATATGTATACAACAATACAGTTGAATCTAGTCCTAAGAAAAACTTGAAACATTTTGAAGAGTCTAAAACCGGTATTTGAGATCCGAATGATTATTGCTCTTATGTAAGGTTCTGTAAAACAAATGGGCAATGCAAGTATATATGATACCATGTATACAATTTAATGATCAGTTTCACGCCGTTTATAGTTATTCAAACTAGGAACTTTGCCATAAAGTTACAAACACTTAAAATTTTACCATCAACACTAAAAATAATGAATAGATTCGTGAATCCATTGGTGTAGTGTACGAAATATGTATATATATATATATATATATCTCAGTCTTCAATCATCATTTGATCATTAAGAGATAGTTCCTACTTTATATAATAGTAAAGATTAACAAAGATTCAAACTGAATTTTTGTTTTACTTTATTTCAAGAAATTCTGTTTTTTCTTTAGAGAAATAGTTTTTTAAATCAAAAAGGGATTGTTACGCTACTGTAAAGAGCAATAAAACATTAATGTGTTTAAAGAAAAGCACACAATGTTTACATAAGTCTCTAGTAGATCCAAGAGGTTTATAATAAACCATTCTTCTACATAGGTGATACATGAAGAGAAAATAACGTTCAAAAGCCCTCGAACCTGTGCTCAAGATCTCTTAATACTGACAATTGATATAAAGAGATTCCTTTAAAAAGTTATATTAGTTATTCTGTGTATTTCTTTTAGTGCTATATACACATGTCGCAAAAAGATTTCTCGAGATTTTGCATTTTTATTAGCTTTCTAGACTCACAAAGTAGCAGAATCATAAAACAGAAGTAGAGACTTTAATTAAATTATATAAAATGAAACTGATAAATGATAAATAAATTGTAATTCAGCGATGTAAACATATTGTGCTCAATTCAGCTAGACATCCTCTCTAGGAAGAGTTAGTGATGGATCATCAAGAATATTTCATTAAAAATAAAGTCGTATTACAAATTTTTTATTTGAAAATTGCACGCTACGTGACAGCTTCTCTGCGAACTCGGCCATAAGACCTATAAATATATCACAATTTTCTGATGAATATGAGAATTAAGGAAATAAATAGTGGATTAGGTGTTTATGGCACCTTAATCCATATATAAACATTTCCACGTGAAAGATTCATTTGCTATTTAGATATCCGTAACTGTGACTATTGATAGTTAGTTAGAAGTTGTTATAGAGGCGCGTCGCGAAGACCGATGACCCCGACATATAGGTATGAAGATAGTTACATATCTAAAGGATCCTTTCCCTCGAGAAGTCGCAAGCCGCTCGTGTATGGAGGCTTCTCTTTTACGGCTAATTGGGACCAGTCTCTTCTCGGCTACTTGCCTGCATGTTAGTTTCCCTTCTTCCGATAAACTGTATTTCGCGATCTCAAAGAGCATTATGGTACTGCCGCACGACAAAGGTCGTGACAAAATTTCACCATAGCCAGAGCAAAAAAATCAAATTCCGATTCATATCCGATTTTTAGGCTCAAAATCGAGCTTGTCTTCTAGCGTGAAATACAATTTTTACAATTATTGTAGAGGTAATTAACTACCCTAGCTAGCTGCTGAAAAGTTGAAAGATGATAGAAACGGATAGATTTCTCTTCTTTTCTATACATACTTTGTTTCCAATCTCTATCCATTTGACTCCATTGCCAAAAGTAGAGAGGATTTTACGATTGCAGGATTTTAGATTGACTTTGTCGATTATCGTATATAAATGACGTTAAGACAGGTATATATTTGGTTTCTTATTTGTCATAGATTATTACCTGGGCTCTAATTTGTGTATGAACCACTCTCTCTTTTTCATCTTCCTTTCTTTCGTCAACTTTAACGGATTTGAACCTTTTTCCTCTTCTAACGAGTTTACTGTTGTCGTTCGTGCAAGAATCTCTATAGAGAGTGAGAGTCGTGCATGAGGCAAAGCAATAAGAGAGATAAGAACCGGCGAGAGTGAGAGGACGAGAGAGACCGGTAAATACCGTACACCACCGTAAAGCGATAAAATGAAAGATGCCATCTGATAAATGAATGGAAGACGCTCTTACACCTAAATAAAAATACGACACATGTTTCTTTACGCCATCATTTCGAGAAATTATTTCTCTAACTAGAGAAACATCATATTTTCCTGTTAGAGGCTTCTTTATTCTGCAATTTTTAAAAAAGTCACAAATCAAAATCATTGGTGCAATAAAATGTCATATTTACGTTTCTAACGACAAAAGTTAATCAGTCTTCAATTAACACATACAGAATAACAAATTATTTTTTATAGCTTTGAGTAACCATGTTTAGAGACCATTTCTTGATCCCATTTAGGTTGCTTCACCTGAAACGACCAACTCATTCAGCCTATTAGCCTCCCGCACGTGTAGTCGTTTGCATGAATTTTTGGATTGAATTAAAGACCGTATTTCTGCGTCTTTCTTCCAAATCAATTCTATTTTAATATTTTGCCAAGTTCCTTACACGCATGGGTCGATTGCAATTAAGACCGGTCAAACCACAATCTGTTGGCCAAATGATCACTTGCATAACTTATCAGAAGATGCGTTCAGAACTAGTCTTAATCCCAGATTTATGGAAAGGACCATTAATAAATTTTAAAACGACTCGTTTTTCGCTGCCAGTCATAATTTATTTCATAAATTACTATTTTAACAAAATTACGAGGAATCACGTGATAGCAATTAATTATTTAAATATTGGTATAGAGGAAGGTTGCCTATAAATCTAAAATTATGCAACCTGTTTAACCACAGGACTAAAAGCACAAAACCAAATTCGAATATAGGTCTTGACTTCTAATAATCTTTTCGGAAAAATTACTTTTATTCCAAGTGTAGAAAAATGTGGATGAAGTGGAGAGCTCGATGCCCGAACTACTTTCTTGGTGACACGATCGCTTCAATTCCTTATCCATCGAGTCTTCCCATCTAAATTCTTCAAGGTCTCTTAGCAACCGATGGATCAATAATGTCAAGTTCTGCACGCATGCGAATATCCGGATGTGGGTGGAGCTTGATATCAGACACCTTTTTTGCGATGGCCGATCACGTTCTCCCGTGAGCATCTCTATAAACTTCCTTTTTCTACGAGTCCTAATCGGCTCGACTACTTTCGAAAAGACGTTCTCCTTCAAATCTTCTCTTGCTGTTCGCCCAGACGAAGGACAATAACGGTGCTATCCCTGAAAAAGATGCAGAAGAATGTAAGAAAATAATAATAAACTGAAAAAAGATGACTAACTTGTCAATTATTATTATTATCAACGTGAGGAAGGCCTATGAATTGTCAGAGTACGTACTTTATTACAGAGAAATATTTATCATCTTTCAATTATTATTCAAGAGTAGAATCTAGTCAGTCACCTTCAAGAAATATTACAAGATTTATAAATGGATGATATTTCCTTCGTTACATTACATTTAAGAATATCGAAACGAATACATAATATTATGTGTAAAAAAAAATAATTGAAGAATTCAGACTAATCTTCTCTTTGAACAGTGACTCAGCTTTTTATATTAACATATAATATTTTGTTCTATATAAATTATCTTCTTGTAAAATTGATATTACAAAATCGTTAAGAATTTTTCAAGCATGACGTCTTTTTCCAACATAAATTAAACACATCAGCTACATGTAGCCTGATTGCTGCATTAGTCTGACTAAAGCCGGAGGTAACTACTGAAAAATTGAGAATCATCACCTTGAACTAATTTACTACGCGAGCAACTTTTATTATGTATCCGTGGAGAATTTTTTCCGGAGAATAATTTATTTGTATAATTTTACGTTTTTAAGTATCACAACTAAGTATAATAAGTGGTGTTTACTGCAACATTGTAGCGGCACGTTTTCCGTGCTTGGGAACTAATAGGTTGAATGCACCTTTTACACATAAATTGTTTTCGTAGTTAACCGTATACATTAACCGACGTTTCAATTATCTGTTGTACTAATACTGATCTTCACATGTTGAGATAATTGCGACTCAATGTAGGTATTTATTTAAAAAGACACTTTCAACTTTGACATTTACATATAAGCATCAAATCAGAGTGATGCGATTTTTTGAAATTTAATCCAATGGAAGGAAAATATCCAAGGGCATTCAATATCAAAATGAAATACAACTTTTCTGAGATACACTGATTAAAATCTTCCTGGAAAGATATCAACATAAACTATTCTGTAATCTATACAATATATTTACAGTTTTTGATGTAAAGGTAATTAAATTTTTATTCTATGACATGTGAGACTTCAATCAATTTATGAAAATTATTGAAGATTACATATTACGCAAATGAGAAGATAGAGAAGCTTATTTTACGATTCTGAAGTCTTAAACTAAACAAAAAGTTCATATCTAGTAAAAATCGAAGTCATTCATCAGATTCAAGACTATAATGTAATAGTTCTGGAACTTTTTTTTATTGTTGAATGACCGAAGAGTCCGTTATTTTGAGAGATTTACGGTACGCGGTTATACATACTTTCGCCTCCATGGAGCTGCGATGCCGATATGATTTGGCGCGCACCGCGCTGCACCCAGCACCCACGACACATCCTTTCTTCCCTTCTCCGCGGATATTTCTTTATTTATGACTGGGTATTTCTTACACTCGCTCTCGCCGAGAGTCAAGCAAGTCAATGTATACTTCTACAGTCCTAGAGTCTGCATAGACAAAGTAGATAGGCAATGGGCAATAGGCAGTCAGAGTAGAGCCGGCAAGACTATCCGCTCTAACAGCCAGAACAGCTAACAGCAAGAGAGTAAAGAGCGTGCTCTCCGAGTCGGAGCTAAGCTGGTCTCACGGTAGTTCGCCGGGTCAGGGGGCGATATATCTACCTTTACCTACCTTTGCCTATGACTATCTATATCTATACCTAACTCATGCGCCTGTGTGTCGCAAGCAGCTCTCTCTCTCTCTCTCTCTCTCTCTCTCTCCATTCCTCTTTTTCCCCCTTTTGCTTTTTCCTTATACTATTCTCTGTCCCTTTACTTACCACTCGCAAGATCAACACCGATACGATCCGTAAACACGCGATCGTCGATTAGTTTTCAAAACAAGGATAAGCACGAAGCTACATGAGAGCAAATACAAATATGACTCTCAGGTAGGTCCTTCAAGTCATTTGTCATCGAGAGCCATAACACTCATACTTTCATCCCGGCATTAGCACTCTGATAATTTGTTATTAGTTGTACTATTGTACTCGCATAATGTATAAGGGATTAGAATGATTAGAATTAAAGATTATATGCGATATATGCGAATGGATTTCAGATATAGTGCATCTGTACAGAAATTGCTTTATTTAGCCCTGTTTAAAGTGCAGTTCTGACGAAGCTCTGGTCGATATTTCTATTTTTGATAAACATATTTTCATATATAATAATAATAATAATAATAATAATAATAATAATAATAATAATAATAATAATAATAATATCTCAGTACAAAATCTATAGAATAGAACAAAATATTCATAAATTATTCAACGACCATCTAAATATTACGTTTATTAATACACTTCTCATAATTTTTGCTCTGACATAAGCACTAGCTGATTTTGTCCCAAGTAAATTGACATAATTATTATCAGATTTACTTCTCAATATGCTACACCATGCACATTAGACAGGTTAACTACGACTTGTCAGATATACGTAACCCAACGTTGAATAAAGTATTCGACGTATCGAATTTACATTAACTGTCTCATAAACTCTCTAAAGATTTTATATTCGGTAAACTTATGTAATATGAATCAACATCAGGATATCTTTTCACGCATATAATAAAATCGAATATTTTAATATTAATACCAAATATGTAGCGATCGAGGAGAAATGTAGACAAAAATGGGATTAAGTGGTATATTGAAAGTGTTAAACATCTAACCAAGCCGATCTTATCTATCAAATGACCTTGATTCTAGGCACGATGTACATTACTAAAATAGAATTGGGAACACGTTTATTTCTACTTATTTTATTGTCTAACTGCTGTAAAACTATTGTTTGGAATTGATAATTTGAATGGTGAATTGAGGTTTCTT
This sequence comes from Synergus japonicus, assembly GCA_900474275.1. Taxonomy (NCBI): domain Eukaryota; kingdom Metazoa; phylum Arthropoda; class Insecta; order Hymenoptera; family Cynipidae; genus Synergus; species Synergus japonicus. Next base: position 38,011 of record UCOH01000099.1, read on the forward strand.
GTATTCTTAAAGATTTTTCAAATTGTTCACATTTATGAAGCTTGAAACTTGAAGAAAATGAAGTTTTACTTATTATTCTGCAACCAGATTCCATGAACCAATTTAAATTTTTTGCTTTTGTCAAAAGCTCTCAGTGTGGAGCATAGTTCACCACGATCAGGTTGTCATTGTTAAGCACCTCGTAACATCCAGTAGGAAATTCAAAGGATTGTTCAGGTCGAAGAATACGTGACTTCTGTGAGACCTTCATAACTATATGAAAGACTCGTGATAGGTATATAAATCCTCAACAACATAGGGATCCAAGTCGGAGACAGCATAAACGTCTGCAGTAGTCACGATTATATAAGTTATCCGTCAACGTCTGCTAATGTAAGTTTGTGCAAAGTTATAAGCAGAAAGAAATTTTGTTGCGATTATAACAATGCCTTCTCAGCTTCTTTTCGTTAGCAAATCGTCATTATGTGCCTTCCAGCTGTTACAAGACAATGACACCACATATTGAGAAAAACGGCGACTTGTGACAAATCGCGATTTATTTCTTCATCAACTTAGCAATAATTTATATCGTTATTTAAATTATGATGTTATACTTCTATTTATAAATCTTATAGAATGACATACTAAAATTATTACTTCATCGAGTCACTACAAATTTCTGGTTTCAATAGTCTGTAAAATTATTAAGTATGCGGATGTATTTTGTTATTGCAAATAGTTGAATATTAAATTTTCATCAAAAGTTGTTTAAAGTTAATACCAATTCAGGGGCAATTTAATTTTTGAGTTCCTTTCTAATAAGAAGTTACAACACGTGATCGCGTCAGCATAGTGAGGGATTCAGCAAAGGAGGACACTCTGGCTGCATAATATAAACGAAACATCGTATCTGGCCGCGTCTCACTTTCGAAAACTACTGCTCGTTCTTCTTGATCGTCTTCCAAAGTTCTATCTCCAATAAATCAGGCGCCATCAGTCACTCGGAAGAGGACTACTTAATAGCGCCTGGAGGCCCGTGAAGCCTAGATCCTAGACTTGTGGTGCTCGAAGCGATTCAGCTCGTACCTCGATCGGATAACGGAACGAGGATATATATACATATATTCTTGAGGACGAGTTAGTTACGGGTGCAATTACTGCAGGTACACGGCGGGTCAGCGGCGGGTAAACACGCGGATAAATCGAGTATCGCTACCTGGGTGCCGGAAAGCATGTTATACTCGGCGTAGGTGAGATACTCACGCTCGACCGATAAATCCTCGAGGCGATAATATTGGGTATCCGCATAAACCTTCCCCAACCCCTTAACCGTGCTATGAATCTAATTACCTCGTCGCGCCGGCTGTTCTCCCGGATTTGCTCTACCACGCGGATTTACAGTCAATGTGCGTGTTACATGTATGCAGTATTATACACATCGATACTTGTCATACTTGTATATATATATATATATATATTCGTGTGTATATTTTATACATACCTGGTCCGTTACACACACATATATAGGCGCATCTCGCGCGCTCTCTTAAATCCTGCGTGATATGAGTGCGTGCACGAGAGAAAGTAGGACCCGATCACATTGCTTTCGTGATAGCTTCGACATTGCACACCAAGACTTTGTATCTCAGAGTTCGTTATTTATCGCAGGACTCATTACCGCTTTTATTCAATTTTTGAGAACCTTTCAGTATTTCAAACACACAATACTTTTCTTTATGACTGCTATAATCCCTCCGCACAAGACTGTAAATCCCAGTTTACTTTATACCGCTACGCGATTGAAATTTGTTGAGAAATTGATGACTTGAATTGAAATAATAGAGCAATCTTTCAAATTTTAAAGCTTTCATTTTTTAATGTATTAAAAAACTTGATCCAGCTTTAAAATACCATAAAAAGTGAAAATTGTGTATATATGTAGAAAAATCCCTGTATGCCCGGACTGTAATTAAAAATATTATATAAAATGGTATTAAATCTTTATCAGAGAAAAAATACGGGCATCCCTTAATTTATTGCATTTTTTAACTCATACGTTATCTTCATCTTGTTTTATTGCACATTCGGCAAACTCGGGTCAAACATTTTTATTCCATTTAGATAGCAATCTCTGTTTACGAGCCATGTGATCGGATGAGATAAAATCTTCATGACATATTGATTACTGTTTGCGTCGATTGGAAAGTGTACTCTCCTATTTGTGCTGACGATTTAAGACAATACTCTTAAATTCCATTTCCTATTCATTTTGCTAGAAATTAAATATTATTTAACAATTTAATGCTTCTGAACTCTTTCATCTGCAATTTGTTAACTCTTTAATGACAATTTGTTCTTTGATATAACTTTTTGCAACTTGTTAAAACTCAAATTTTAATTTTAGTGTCTGGATATGCGGGAGTTTTCTACTTATAAGTAATTTCACTCTTGTGGTCTAGATAAATGCGGTTTTTTCTCCTAGTTTTTCATCATTCTCAATAAGCTTTTATTCTAAACGTAGTTTATTTGTAATTCGTCAATAAATTTTTACTAAATAATATTAGGGAACTATATACTTTTGAAGGTTGGAGAAAGAACATCAATTTTGAGAAAAAAATTAAAAGTATTTTCAAATTTTCTTTCAGTGACAATAATTCGTATAATATTGTATAAACTTCCGTCCGAAGCAACCAGGATGAAAGACGTAGTTCAAATGATCATCTTCTCAATCTCTTAGCAAAAACACACATATGAAGTTTTTTGTCTCTGAAGTCTGAACTGACCCACATTTTGCAGAGCTCACATGTGGACCTCGTTAGTTTTCACTCTCCTCATTATATCACAAACAAGTAAAAAGTCAAATAATATTTGCGACTATATATATACGGTAGAAAATGCCAATTTTTTAACACCAAAATACAATTATAACGAATTAATAAGAACCATTGGAGGGGCAGACATTAACATTTCATATTTTCTCTCTCCTCATATATGTACATGATTTTCATACAATTTATCCCAGCATTCTTATGATTTCAACGAAGAGATTTAATCACCTTAAAAGAGGTTAATTCGATTGCTCTCTCCCTATAATTAATACTAAAATTAAGAGTTTCTAATTTTTTATGAATAACAATATTATATTCCTAAGCAATTTTACATATTTTTCCTTTTCTTATTATACATTATAAAATCAAGTCTCAGAAATTATAGTTTCGAAAATCTAAATTCTGAATATATAATTTGGTTTTATCTTGACTCAGCAGATGAGATCTTATTTCGAAATAAATGATACGGAACTAGTTTTCAGTTTTGTAGTCTCTTATACATTGTAACTCTGCAAAATTTGACTTAGTAATTGACCTGAAAAATGACGTCAAAAATGATGTGATAAATTATGCAAAAGGGATAACATTTTTTTGGCAAAAAATCAAAATCCTCAATCTAAAAAAATACCGAAAAAATAATTCCCGAATTCGTAAAAAAAATAGTTATCTTTGTATTGTTTCTAAATAATAAATTAACAATATTAGGAAGCCATTTATTTCTGGAGGAAGGAGGTTTATTTTCAAATTATAAGTACATATATAGGGTAAATGACCTAATTAAGTCTAATTGGCTCAATTAAGTTTCAAGAACCTGTAGATTCCGACAGATCATGCGTCTCGCAGGAATGTTGTATGTTTGGACCACGTGCTTCACGATTACAAATTGACATGACCGTGCAGCAGCCAACCAGTGTTCGGAAAGGCTGCACGTGGTAGCACGTGGAGAGGCGTGGCTCTTGATTGAGTGGGACGGGACTTGATCCGTCTGTCTGTCCATCCATCGCGCGCTCAGTTTTTCCTACTCCACTGCCGTCTACCTTACCCAACACTATCCTTCTATACCACTCTACCTTACCCACCTTATCTCCCTCAACCTCAACATACCTACTCAACTCTTCCGTACTTGTGTCTACATTTCAAAAGCGCTTCTCAGGAGGAAAGAACATTAGTGAAATAGAGTACTAATCCATTACTGGTGCAGTACTCGGATTTCCATCCTGGATTATTTTTTTAAAAATTATAAAAGATATTGATTTAAGAATATGGCGTTAATTTGGAGGTTTCTTTCTTTCTTTTTTTATTAAAAATAAAATCAGTACTTGCTATGTACCATTGCTACAGAATGTTATTATTAAACTATAGTTAAAATTTCAAATCGGTGAAAAATTGTAATTAAGCGTTGGAGGTACGCCTATAGCTCGAAGAACATGATTTTGATAAAAACGCGTTTTAAGCTACAAGTATACTAAAATGTCAAGGAATCAAATGTTGTTTACCTTTAATCTGCAATTCTTTATTGAAAAAATAAGGAAAATAGAAAACAAAATTGACAAGGTGGTATTACCCGTTAATTTACGATTCAGAATGTATGTTCTTTATATTCAGTTGTATCATTTTTCTCAACATTTGATATCGGATCAAGCATGGTGTTTTAATCATCCTAATTCACCCTAATCGTCCACGCGAGACACTGATGCTATCTCACCCAACTGTTTAATCTTCCTTATCAGCAATCACAAAAAAAAGAAGTAGACAGACACTATATATAGTGGAGTAACCTAAGTCGTTGTACGAGTTATGAATTTAAATTGAATGTAATTTAGGTGTGCGTGACTATCTGATTCGAACACTCATTGTCCAGGTCTAGCCAACAAAAGGGTTCGTTGCAGGGAAGAGTCGAATTAGGAATCAGATTTAGGTTTATTTGGGTTTATAAATTTTTTTATCATTTAATAAATCCAAAGAATGGAAGAAAAGCTTCACGGAAAAAACTATGGTTGTCACAATCACAGATTATAGTTGTACCATATTTTACTGTTTCTGTGCCTTTGACAACATTAGTTTTCCAATAGGATTTTCGAATTTAACAAATTTTAATTCTGAATTATTTCACATCCCTCTGAAATCTCTTAGAAAATTTTTAAATCCTTTGATTTAAAATTGTCTAGAATCCTCTGAATTTTTTTTAGTAATAGGTGTGCAAAAACGAGAATTGAAACACGCGCAGATAATGCTGCTGGTTTTTGTATAAAATCAACTAAAATAGTCAGTATTTATTACATTCCTTATTTCTGACTCTATATATCGGCTTATGACCCCTCCTCTATAACCGCCTCACTTTAGCGCATTTTCTATGGACGTCCCTAAAAGCACAGCGTCGTTACATCCCCGAGAATAATATACTCGGTAATAATCGAGATGCGCTATGTCGAGTCGTGGGGGTAGTATTTTAAATGCCAATGATTTCATGTCTCCCTAGAGTAATATGGGGTGTGAGGAAGTCTATATAGTCCCTTGCAACTCTTCTAACACCTTCAGTTGATGTCAATCTGGTCAAAAACGACGACGTCGACAAGTCTGAAGAGTGATCCTTTATTCTTATATCAAAATATTCTAAAAACATAGTTTTTCTTATAATTTCATCAAATAATTCCTTGCCTTTATCTTTATCTTACTAATATTTTTCTTTTAAATTTTTAATTACTTGTCGGAAACATAGTTTAATCTAAACTCTTTTAATCAAACTCTATATCTCTTTTATCTATCATTCATTGTATTTTGAATGTGAAGAAAAAGAATGATAGATCAGTACTGATTGTGAAATTGTGCTTATCTAATTTGAAAAATTCGAAAAAGAGCAGAGATAGTCTGACATATATAGTGGACGCAATTTTGCTGGAGGTAGTTTGAAATGAAGAGGCAGTGAAAGTAGCCTTCGAAATTGAACGAATTTGTTCGAATCTGCGGTTTGGCCCCGAGTAGCCCATCCAACTTTGGTCATTAAAACGAAGGTTGCCTAGATTTTAGAAAGACCGTGATACCACGTGTTGTCGCCCAGAACCCATCCTTTCATGCAAGTAGAGAGATGATCGCCATGGACTCCAATCAATCTCAGTATCGTAGATATTGTAGGTATCTTTTTTCAAATTGAAAAATGCCTCAATTTAATCCTAAAAAATTAAAATATTTCCCACAAATTACTTAAACACAAAAATAAATATTATTTGAGTTACAAATTATTCATAAAGCTTTTTAAAAGATTAAAAAACAGCAGAGTCATGGTTTTCTTTTTTGAATCCTTCCTCAAATCGTTAAAAAGTCTTTATTGCGCGGCAACTATGGGGAATTAGAGTGGACTTTCATCTCGAAACCCGTCGATTCAGGTATATTCTTAACTATCGCATAATGCAATAAGCGATGGAACAGACCTTGATGCGCTTATCTAAACCTGTGGTAATAAATTGATGCTGTGGCTCTCGTAAGCGGTCGTTTTTCATGCATATTATTTCTTCTTTCAAGGAAGAAATATTTCGACTTCAATCGATGAGAAGTAAATATTAAGTACCAAACTAAAGAAAAGAATAATTGCGCTGTAACATTAAAATTACAACAATTTTTAAGTATGTGAAAAGTTTACGTTATATCTTATTCTTAATTGCTTAAATCCCATAGGTTTAAAAAAACTTTCGAAGTTACCTGATGCCTCGTCTACTTTTACTTTGCCTTTTGTTAAACTTTATTGTTTCTTCAATTACTAAATGAGAGTGATATGTTTTATGTTCCATAATTATTTTTATATATTCGGCTCTATCTAATCTATTTATTATCTAATTTAATTTTTTTAAGAGAACTACCAAAGTCTGAACAAAATGCTTATTGAGAATGATTCTTTTTGTGATTGCAGGGCAGCTGCATTCGCCGAGTGGCGATAGTGATAACAGCAACGGTAGTCAACGTACAATTGTAGTTCCTCGTGCTGAAGTAGATCAACAACATCGCCAAAGACATCAAAGGCAAACTTCCGTCCCTGATCCTGTTCCTGTGTTACCTTCAACGAATCACTCTTCAGCTATCACGACCACCACCGCCTTCACCGTAGCGTCAAGTATGCTTCTGTTGCAGACTCAGGTAGGCTCACTGTTTAAT
>UCOH01000100.1:0-45228 GCA_900474275.1 Synergus japonicus
TAATATAATATAATATAATATAATATAATATAAAATAATATAATATAAAGTAATATAATATAAAATAATATAATATGTTACTGACAAATCGGCAAATTTCCTGGCTTGTGAACTTGTTTCACTATTCTCAGATTGTTTGTTTTGTCTACTTAAGGATCATTCAGCCACTTAAGGGAATGTGAAACGTCTTAAGGCGTGTCGAAAAAGACATAAGGCCAGGGGGAGCCACGACGGAAGTGGATAATTTTGTGGTGACCGTTGCGGCCACATACTGGGGGTCTCAATCTGGAGAACCAATCTACCAACGCTTCTTTATGTCAATCACTAAGGAATAGGCTCAGATTGAGTAGATTACTTCTCTCGAACTGACATTTAGATAAAAGAATATACCTCAGTTCTACTTATAGTTCAGTTTCTTTTATAACTTCACTTCACTATCTGCGAGGTTTATATGCTCTCGAATTTGTTCTTCGAACCCAAGGTGTGTTCGCAGGGTGGACGCCCTTGTCTTATGTTAAACCATAAATTCAGGAAATTTGGTAGTGGTAATTATCTCTGCCCCAACGATACAAGTAAGAACACCTTTACACACTGCCAAACGAACAGTATGCTTTAAAATGTTGATTGCAATGTTGCCGATTTCCTACTTCAAGTCAATTTTTTCCCAAGTAAAAAGTTCGACTTGGAAAATTAAACAATTTGGCAACACTGTATAATTCTAAAAGAATGACATGAGCGGGTTGAGGGTGTCCTGTAGAAGACAGACGCTTCTTGCCTTAACACGTTGTCACACCTGACGTCACATACTCGTTAGGGGGCAGATGGCCCCCCTCTCAAGCGTGACGTTTGAGCCATGGGGTACCTGGTAGCGTCTAGCAGCTAGCAACAAGCTATGGGGGTCCCCTCCTTACTCCATAAGGTATAAGGTAAAGTAAAATAAAATAAAATAAAACTTCTGACCGAAGGGAGACCCCAATTGCACACACGCGCAGCTGCTCAGGTAGCACGAGCTACTTCGGCATTAGAGGCTAAACTATCGAGGGGTGCTTTCCTACCCCATTGAAATTCCGTCTGGCCAGACGCCCGGCTGCCTTTCGTTGGCTTATGCATTTAATGTGAGGAAGGAAACAAAAAAATTTGTTCGCGATCCTCTCTTCTGGGGTTTAAGGGGGCGAGGGGTGCACTCGACACCCCTTCGATCGATTTGAATCAAACTGGGAAATCGATTCGATACTCGGCTGTGACAAGGGCGACACGCGACCATCTGTAAGAAACTTTTTTTTCATGCCCAATCGGATGATGTTATTGGATTCGAGACAAAAAAGTGAACCTTGATCTCCTAATGCATTAGGGACTTGGGTTTGAATTTATGTAGATGGTAATGAAATTGGAATTCATTTCCTTTTTACGCTTCATTGAAATAAGTGTCTACTGTGGCTATATTAACATGCGCAATTATTTAAAATACTGAGACATATTGTATAAGGAACTCTATTAGAATTGAAGCGCATTCTAAAGATGAAAAAATTCGATTCAAGGGACAATTCCCGGAACGTAATTATTGTATTCCAATTTCTTTGCTGCAAAAATCTCTTTAAAAGATTTTCTTTTTGTGCTTTAACAGATTTTGTCCTTCACTTTTGGACCGCCTTTCAGCGAGTTCAGTAATTGTGTCGCTGGAGGATTTACTACCTACCTAAGAAGTCAATAATACCAAACTGGCCGTGGCATTGTCCCCACTAAACGTTCTTTTGTAAAATTCAGGTAATGAGCTGACCATCTTCACACCTCGAGCAAAGAGAAAACCCAGATATTTGCCGGCTGTTGTAAATCCTTGTAATTCACAGCACGAGACTTCCGGTTCGAGGACGAAGGCGTGCGGGGGCGGTTTGTGTGTTAAAATACAATAGAGTACCTGCAAAACCGTCCACCCTCTTCTATTCTGCACGTCTTTCTTGTAATCAAGAGCTTGACTTTATGGGCAGCTGATGCTACCTTTTCTGCAATTTTCGGTATAATGAAACCAGTTCCGTCAAGTTTGACGTCTTTTCTAACTTTAGTTCTTTCTATTGTGGAAAGCGAAAAAATGAGCAAGTTTACTCAAAAGGTAATTGGACGACCTAAACGGTTTTCGACCATAAAGATGAATTTTCTGCTCCATTGTTGTTGATTTTGATGTTAGGCAATATTTTCAAGCATCAATAATTTTCAATTTGGATAAATTTGACTTTCAAAGGTAATATAATTTTTTAAATAAGGGACAAAATCTTTTAGGCTTTATCCGAAATATTTGAAAATTAGGGTACTTTATATTTTCAAGAAGTTGAAATTCCGGTAATTTTCTACGTTTGTTAATAAAAATTTTCGATAATATTATTTATGTTCTGGAATTGGAATTTTTGAGAATTATTCTTTCGGTATTATTTCAAATTCGGAATTTTGATTTTTTAACAAACAGATTTCATGACAACTAATCATTGTTAAAGTTTATAAATTTTAAATTGAAACATTAATAAACACAAAATTGCATGTGTTAGAAAACGATTGTGTTTAACTTCTATCTCACAAGAAAAAAAAAATCATTTTTGGTGGTAAACTTTAAGGCTCGCTTCGAGACTCACTTTAAAAATTATTTTCATCTTTCAGAAATATTTTTCCGCTGATAAAAAAGAACACATGTCGAAGAAAATCGAAGTTGTCCACCTCGAAAGATTTCCTCCCCAAAAACAGACAAGAATATTTATTTTCTCCCAATAATGTAATTTCCAATTAAAAAGGCACGTGCCTAGCTTTTGTTGCGTCCCATATCTCAAGAATTAAGGCGTGCAATAACTGAGTGTATCGAAGAAGAAAAAAGTCGAAGGGGGCGGCTCATCAAGAAGTAACGGTGAATCACTATTGAAAAGAACTGTATAATTTTTTATAGCCCTTCAATTTCGAAGCGTGGCATATTGCGGGAGGAGACTCTTTTCGATATCCGGTCCCGATCTCGAGACTCTCCTCTCTAACGGGAGATTAAACATAATAAATGTCGGCAGGCTGCGAAGCCACCGGTATCATCTTTGCTAATGGGGAGCGAAGGAGAGAGAAAGGTTGGGGCACAAATCGTACAATGACTTGGAAACATATGTCCAATGGTGCGTTCGACGCCGGCCAGCATAGAGATGCGTTATTATCACACTTTAGGGTGGAAAAAGTTTCTAGTTAACTCGGAACCTTGGAAGGAATACGAAAAGTCCATTTTCGCCTTCTGTGCTGTAGTTCCGAGACGTCTGGGCACGTGTGGGTGTAGAATCGTGGGGTAGGTCGAGCCATCTGGCAGTTTGCTTTCCCCATATAGGTATCCTCAACAGGGCCTTTAAATCAGCTTAGAAACACGCACCTTGAGACCCGAGACCTGTCCCAGCCAAGAACCCTCAGACGGTGGCCCTTTAAAGATCGACCCTGCCACCAAGAAACCGAGACAGCCTCTCTACCTTTCTTTCTCTATCCTTCTTATTCTTTCAGTCCTTTCAATTCCATCGAGGGTGCACTTTGAATGGATATACCTTGTAGCTAGTTCTTCACTACCTTGCTTGCAACCACCTTGATATCGAAACTATTAACGGGATACCTGATCGCCCCATTCAAAAAGGGCGAAAAATCTATTAAACAGTATCATTAATTGATTAAAAAATCAGTTAAATGTATATTTTGCGTTTTTTTCCAATAGTTGATATCTTTCCATTCTCAGATTAAAAATCTCGCTGGAATTTTTTTTCAAAAAGAATGCGATTCAGAAAATATGAGATCAGACTTAAAGTTGTTGCTTGAAAGCTTTGATATTTTTGAAAGACCCCTTTCTTCCGCTAGCGATAATCGATTCCTCAAAGTCGGGGGACGGCTTCTATCTGTAGGCGATTGTATTCAGGATTTGGAATCCTTCGAGTGCATCATCGGGAAATGAAAAAAAACTGCAACTCCAGATGGTGCATCGCGAAGCATTTCTGACCCGTATCCCTTGTAATTCTCGGGCCCTCTTTGTCTTAACCCCCTCCCACCCTTCGCCTCTGTGCAGGGCGCAAATATACATGAGTAAGGGTGCATCGCGTTCGCTGCAGGCATGCACTTTTGTCTCCGTTGCAAGTACATATACCGTTGACGATAGACGCGGATCGTGGACGACGAACAGTGGAAGGGGGATCGGAGGGGACCGGTGACAGTGAGACTTTTATTAGGGAAGGAATCAGCAAGCATGATTATGTACCTTAGAGCGTCTCCACCTCCGTTCATCCCTCTACTGTTCCAACCACCACCGCCCTCATCTCTTCGCTCTTGCATTGTCAATCCACGCGCATATGCACCCATTGGCGTAGCTTGGAAAGATTACTTTAAACTTAGTCGATTTTCTTCAATTTAATCCGTGCTGACTTTCCTCTTTGAGAAATGAATTGCTTTCGAAAATAGGTAAAAATTTACGTTTTATAATCTTGAAATTATTCAGTATTTAATTTTAATTATTAGTTCGAGAGTGAAAACAGCTCGTATCCGATTATTGGACAATTTGAATAGAAGAATCGCTTATTTATGACAGAATTTCCTTCAAATAAAAAAAAGCTTAAAAACCATAATTCAAAGTGTAACACGAAAGTTAAAAAAAAATTACGCTAATTTTACAACCCTTTTTATTGCAGATAACAGTAAATCGATGTGATTTTTACGCGAAAGTGCATCCCTTTTTATTACGGAAAAAATTTATCGCATAATTATTAAATATATGTAATCATTATTGATAAAGTTACTCACAATCTCCATCAGCGATTAAACTGAACGAATATCTTGAACGCTTATAAAGAACATATTTTACGCTACACGAATATATTAAAGTGACAAATAAATTATGTGGAAGAGAGTATATATATATATATATATATATATTACATTACTGATCAGAATTGTGAGTTAATCTGTTTTTCTTTTTTTAATTACAAAAATTACGTTTTCCCAAACAAAAATGTGAAATAATCCCTAAAAAAACGTATAGAAGAATCAGAAAAACTCAAAATTCTGACTAATGTGAATAAACTAGGGCGAGTTTATATTATCTTTCACAGATAATAATTGAATAGTTAATAATTCTTACTTACGATGCTCGTCGTCGTGGTGATTGTGAAAAGTGCTGGATGCTGAAACAAAAATTAGAAGAAGTTGAAAGAGACGTTTACTCTCAATGTGAGATAATGAACGAAACATTTGAGCATTAAGGGTGGTACTTTATCAAAATTTGAACAATCCCCTTTTGGCGCGAGTTCCGTTTGTCTTTCGTCAAGTACATTCGCGTGTAACACGTGGCTTTTTCATTGTCGCACTTGGCGCTTTCGGTAAAAGACTCCCTGCCAGTGGGGGCTGTTGCGGAAACATAAAAACGCGCGTTGGACTCCCAAGAGTATCTTCCAGAGACACACCGGTGGTTCGTCGCTTCGTGGTTGGGGCGACGTGCACGAAATTTGCATCCCTGCTTCGCCTATGCCGCCTAAGGCGATATTATCGTCACAATGAAACCACCCCCTCAACACTACCCACTTCTTTCTCACCCACGTCAAATGCACACAGACAAATCAAGCCATCCGATGGCACGCGCACAATTTTCCAACTTTCTCTGATTCAGATTCAAATTCAGAGATTCCATAGATTAAGAAATTCAATTGAAAAATGATAACCCTTTACAGAATTTCATCTTCTTTCTATTATAGAAACTATAATAGCATTGATCCTCAAGACTAGGAAAATATATTTACAACCCTGAATAATTTATTCGCAAACTGCTAATACACGGACGGTTGCTGCAGGAAATCAGAAATGTTAGAGAGATTTCCGTTTTGATTAACGATTTTCGGTATTTATTCTTATCCAAATATAACGAAATTATATAACTATAAAAAAATGGTCAATTCTAAATATATTTCTTTAGTGAATTTGCACAAGATGAAATTTATAATATGTATTATATAAGAAAAGATGTGTCTCATTTTGTGGGACGCTTTGTGCAGAGCCCTTGCATATTAAGTAACATTCACGCCTCATGATCGACAATCTGAGCCCTCTCGTCGAACTTTGTGAGCGACATTTAAGCTTTTCGTCGCGTCATCGAGTTTCGCTTCTATGGCTGAAGTGATTTCAATGTTGGCGAATTGTTGAGATTAAGGGGGTGGACCTTAGATTCAGTAATACACGGACATGTTTGTGAGGGGGGGGGACCTAGTTCGATGCTAGTATCTCAGACAATTTCGCCCGGCAAGACTTAACAAATAGGTAAAGTTTCCCTGTGGGGCCGCCGGCGGATTTACCGGAGCGGCTACGACATCCTTCTCTTTGTTCCTAAGTTTGTGATGTATTAGCCTCTCTTCATTTCTCTCTCATTCTCTCTCTCTCTCTCTCTCTCTCTCTCTCTTTCTTTTTCTCTCAGAATTCCCGTTTTGTTTATAACCATATGCTTTATTGCTCTATTTACATTTTATCCTTAAAAAGTTGTTATCAACTCCTAAAAACAGTAATAAGCTCTCATCTCTAATTAGAAAATTAGCTTCACATTCTGTTCCATTAATTTCACGAATTTATGAAGGTCTTTCCAATTTTTGCTTAATATTCAGACGACAAAACCGATAATTTCATGGTGCACTGAACAAGCTAGTCCGGAAAATTGCGTCCATAATCTGCGTAATATCTGCAGTAACACAGTAATGGCTACGGCACCTGTGCACTGTTACGACCCATCAATTTTTATACACAGTTATATGTATTTGTTCTGATTTTAAAGAGAAGGCAGAGCAAAATTTTACAATGGAAACAGAAACTGCAACTCGGTTCAAAATTAAAAATTGTATTACATATTTCCGAAACTGATCTTTTTTCAGTTTCATCAAGAAATTTCAGCCTCTGATGGCCTATTTATCGGTATTCTGTATAAAATTATTCAATGGCATAATAATCTCGGATATTTTTCAAACGGGCAATGTGGGTTCGTACCGACTTTCGAGATTAATAAACTTTCCGAGGAAACCTTGCCAGCTTCGGTGACTCCCACGAAAGAAAATCAATACTCAATACATCCCAGAGGCCCGTTTTACCGCTTATACATACTTGTCGCCCTATCTCTCTTTTATCTCGATCGTATCTCATATATTGGCATACGTCTGGTGCTCACACGATATCCCTCCCCTTTCTACACTGTCTATTCCTCTTCTTCGCTTTGTACTCATCTTTCTCTCTATTTCTCTCATGTAGTTATAGGAAAGTGTGTGTTTTGCTTCTAATGGAGAGCAAAGTATTCGTATGTGTGATACTTACACCCCCGCGACGCACAGATCTTGTCGAGGGTGACAGATGGCGTCGTAGACAAAGAAGTAGACTGCTTTCGCAGCGTTGCGTAACCCAATAAAAGCAAACCTAAGTCGATCGTTTCCTCCCCACAGTCGACCACCATACAACATTCTGTAGGGACGATGGAGTTGGAAATCAAATCTCGCGGTACTTTCATGAAAATTTTCACTGGATGATTGAATCCTCAGACCTCTCCTTTTAAATCGGATTTCTCAAGTTGAGGGCAAAGATAAATCTGTGAATGGTCAGTGGCGTAACTCTTTTGTGCTTTAAATAGAACTTTTTAAATAGAAAGCAACTATTATCAGATTAATTTCTCGTTTTTGCACTCCTTTTGCAAGACATTGAAATTTGAGTGATTTTAAAGGATTTCAAGATATTTTCAGTGATTTTGAAAAATCCTTAACGATTTCAAGTTATTTTGAGCAAATAAAAAAGATTTACATACACTTTAAATGATACTTGAAATCTCTTGGAATTTTTTTAAATCACATAAAATCTTATTATCTCTTAATTCTTTGAGTTACTTGAAAATAATTTTTTTTGTAATTATTTCATTTTTATAAAATGTATTTAAATCAAACACTTTCGAAATCCCTTGAAATTCTGTAAAATGCCTTCAAAATCTATAAAATTAAATAAAGCCCCTTAAAATCTTATGAAATTCTTTAAAATTCTTTCATTTCTCGATGAATCTCTTAAAATTTCACTCACAGGGGGAAAAGATACATTTTACTATTATCTGGTATGTAAAATAAGGAAATGGATTTTCAAGGTTTGATTTGGATCCAAAACCATTAAAGAAGAAATATTATCCGGAACGACTGATTTCACTGCCCTCGCCCTAAGAAAATAAACTTACTACGCCAGTGCGGGGAGACCAAGACTCGAGAATTAGTTTCGCGTCAATTAGCTTCGATTTAGGGCACTTCAATACATCAGGAAGAAAGATTCGTTCAAGGATTGATTTGAAACTCGATTCGATCGCAAGAAGGGAAGATTGAGTTTCGATCGCTCGTCTTACTGTCCGCACACGATTAACGCTTGAAGCACGCGTAAGGGATGTGTCGCCAGTGAGACACAATAGCCACGTGCCAGAATCTAATCATTGAACGATTCCCGGGGCGAGGGTGCGTTTACGACGCACTTACCTATTTCGTCCATATACATAATACACATACACGTTATACACTTTTTTTTTAAGATTTTATTCAGCCTGCTAACTCACTGGAAATTCATTAATCTGCTTGGAGCTGAGATCGTGCTGCTGTTTACTGATCCTAAGGCTTTTCCTTTTGTACTCGTCTTTGGATATTGAGGACGAGAATCATCCGCTTGAATGAAAAAAAAAAAAGTCTTTCGATTCGAGTTTTATTGCTGGGAGTAGTACACACAGTATTGTGGTTAAAATGTTACGTATTATGACTTAATTGAGATTGAAGGTAAGCGGCCATAAAGGTATTAGTTCATTTTTGAAGAAATGGGGTAATTTAGAATAATTTTCAAACGGAAAAATTAGAATAATATTATTTTAGTAATTTTAGTACAAAATCAAAGAGAAATTACTATGCTTTTATTAAGTTGAAATTAACTTAATGCTGAACGTAAACATGTAATGAATAAGAAACTGATTTGTTATAAGTTCTGTATAAATAAGTATTTGAAAAGTCCTCTGAAAAACAGAAGTGGAAATGATTGAAAGTTACATGAAATTAATGTTATTTTGTATCACGATGTGTGTTGATTTAATACTAGGTACTAAGTTGCAGAAGATGACACATCATTGATTAATAAACATTTTGCTTCGCCCCATATCGGGCGTGGGCGTTTGATCAGGAGTTTTAATTCTATACCGAACACGTGGCCCTAGACCTAACCAGACGCCCCTTTGATATAATCGCATGAACGAGTGAAAAAAAGATAAAGAAGAAATTATCTCTTATATTAACAAGTGCTTTAGAGATCTTACTCTTAAAGAAGAAACTTATTAGATTTCTTAAATTACTAAATAGTTCTTAGTTCTGAAGTAAAAAGTAAAATTAAATTGATTGATGATACTTCCCGCGCTCTAGATATGGTATATGTATCAAGGATATTTGTGGGAGTTGAGCAAGAAATTCTTAAAGCTCTGTGCGCAAGAATGAAGCAACAAGTGGCATCTTAGCTCAGACAATCTTAAGGGAACGTTCAACAAGTGTTTTCCAAGCTGTTGCTTCTGAGCATCTTAAGGCGGAAGAAGCGAAGGAAGGTTTCACGATTAAGGAAGTGCGCGACTTGAGTAGTTGGCAGAAGCTCTTTCCAAGCAAACATGGCTTTTCATCGTCTCTAGGAACATCATCGTTTTACGAGCGAGATTCTAACCACGCGCGTTTTACGATCGTGATTTAGTAGACCTCCATATAAATTACAAATGGATTTCGTGAATCAAACTATGCGTATCGATTTCGCAAATTGATAGTGCTACTTGATTGCTCTTCGAATTCCAATCACTTAGAAACGCGTTTGTTTCGAATGGATGAATTTGATTGTTGGTAATTTGCTTTTCTTTGAATCGCACTGTTTTCAAGTTGCCACGTTTTAATTTCCAATACATGCAAATAAGCTGAAAAGCCTCCAATATTGTTCGCTTTGAGGAGCCATTCGAAACAATGAAATGAATCTATTTCTTCGGATCTTAGCTCAAACCAATTTCAAGAGCAACAAGTAGAGAGCTTATATTCTCCAAGGGGTGAAATCTAAAAGAAAGTCTTACATAAGAAAGCTTTTCCCATCCCCAGCCATATCTTAGCATCAACAGGTTCTTCTTCCTTTTCCGTGGGAGACGGTCTGGAAAATCTTGGGGGAAATCTTGCAAGGGTCGAGAAAAGCCTGCGGCTGTTGTGTCAACAACTAAGGGATGAGCTCTGAGCAACCATAGATCCCTTGGGGGGTGGGGGACTAAAGATCAGAACTTGAGGGTGAACTTTCCACTTCTGGCTTCTTGTAACCTGTTGAAGCCACCCTTAAGAGAAAGGAGAAAGAAGAGTCTATACGACGTAAAGTGCTTTCTTAGGGGTTGGTGGTGTGGGGCTTTCTTTGCCAATTCTTCAAGAGGGTGGAAAGCACTGTAGGGCTTCAAGATTACCCAAACCAGCGAAGACGCGAAAACGACTCTTTGACTATTTTCTGAATAGGAGGGCTCTTTAAAGAAGTGACACCTTTGTTTTTCCAGAGGGTGAGAACGAGGTGAGAAGAGACGAGGGTGAGAAATTCTTCAGGAAAATTGACGTTAGGAAATTGGAAGCACCCTATCATTGATCAAGTGCATCGAGGGAAGTTCTTATTTTACTCTCTTATCCTCTCTTATCCTCTCTCCCCCCTCTCGCATTCTCTCTCTCTCTCTCTCTCTCTCTTTCTCTCTCTCTCCCTTTCTCTCTTTCGTTTTCGCCTCTCCACTTTGTGGATATGGAAGATCGTTAAAGTGGTGACACAACCCACCACTTGAAATATTATATCTGCTGCTTCGAGGAAAATTTACTAGTCCATCAGTGAAACCTAAACATATTAGGTAAGCTTGTGTCCCTTAATGAAAATATCAACTTTGCCTTGGATCGTTTAACGATGTAATTATGTAACCATACATATAACGTACTCTTCGATCGCTGTACTTCATCGCTTCACGCTCTTTCTAGCTCGTTAAAGGAAAAGAGGGAAAATAGAGGACTGATTTATGCTTCATTTTTCATTTTTGTACTCTTTTCATTATCACTTTCATTGTCACTTTCACTCTCACAACTAATTTCAAGAGGAACTTTATTGACGATTAAAAAAAGTGTAGTGAAAAAAAAGTGAACTTCAAGGAGAACTTATTTGAATTTCGAATAGACTTGTCACATTTTTTAAACTCATCCTTTTATACTTCGAAATAAAAAATTAGATTCCCCTCTTTTAAATAAGAATCAGATGCAAGAGATGGTATACATAATTTCTCCTACTGATCAGGACCTACCTGGTTGACTTTAGTAGGTCTTAAGTTATACTTAAAAAATCTTACGAGAATTTAAATAAGTGAATACGCATGTATATCATTTCATCCAGATCGTTTACAGCTGTTTCTGGTCTTCCAGGTGAAGAAAAAAACCGTCTTCTCTCATTCACTTTGTGACATTATGAGAGCACTTCCGGTCTTATAATCGCATAAAACGAATCTCGAGGCTCATTTCGACGAATTAAGAGTGCGTGAGCCTTTTTCCGTCATTGTATCCCGAAAAGCCCAATTTCGAGCGCGTGACTTTTTATCGTGAGAGGGCTTTGCCAAGTTGACACGGGTTTTTCTGGTGATGGGCTATTGTCATGGGGGCCGCCCCTGGGGAATAAATATTTAACCGACGTCGCCCGCTCTTGTTCGTCAACATTCTGAAAGGATCCGGAAGCATCCTTCCGGTGATGCTGGCGGATCTCGAGAAGGATCCTCAGGCTTTAGAATTAGATCGCTAGATTTGGTCAATGGGCCAACAAAAGGGCCATCTTCTTCCAAATTCAAAATATGCAGAACGTAACCGAGACTCGTGAATGCACACTCTCGAGTGCCTCTTGACAAAAAGACGACTAGAATGACAGAAAGGACCGCGGTTTGCTGTTTACCCAAAACATCATGGTTTCGCGACATCAGAAAAGAGCAATGAATGCCAACCAGCCAATTTTAAGCCGATGATCTTTACAATCTTTCCGAATAATCGACCAAGAGACGATTCTCTACCGATGGGGCAATGCAAAGGTCGCGTGGGAGTAACTCGAGATCATCTTCAGTCTTCACCAGCTGCTATCTGTCTGTTTTCAAGCAGATGTCGAAATTGGGACACCCGAGACAATACTAGAGAGATAATGGACTTGATTCTCGAACACGAATGAGAAGAACAAAAAAAAAGTAAAGCATACACCCTCCACAGTCTCTGTGGACCAATCTTATGTTGCTGTCGAAAATTTGAGATAAGAAGGAATATTTGGAGGGTGGTGTTTTAAAGGAAATTTATAACCGCCGTATCTCGATCTATAGGGGGCCTATCGTTTGCTGACAAAAGGGAAAACAATAATAAAGATATTCGATACTTTGAGCAAATTGTGTATTATTCATTACTAGAAATATTATACGCGCGGGGTTTTGCAATATTTCATGGTACTTTAAAGACTTTTATTGAATTTCAACGAATTTTATGAAATTTATTGTTATTCCCAGAAATATTAAGGATTTTACATGTCTTATGGAATTTTAAGGAACTTTAAGTTATTATTAAATAATACTCTTCATCAAATTTCAAATTTTAATTTCAAATCTCAAACGAAAGGAATTTCACAAAATTTATTGTGTGTTTTTATGAATTTGAAGAGATTTAATGTTGCCTTATGAAATAATAAGTATTGTATTTGGATTTAGATTTAATTATCCCTTTATAAAATTATAAGCATGTAATTAATGTAAGACATTAATATTGCAACTTCTGTACATGGTACACTCTACAAAAACTCTTAAGAGTAAATCCTGTGCGATGAAACAATAAAAAGAGACTATTGTACCCACTTTAATTACATAGCGTTTATTTTCCGCTTGAGAGTGAAACGCATCACATGAGGTGGAATAGAAAAGCAAAAAAAGCTCCCGTAAACTTGGATTTCTGAAACAGTTCTCGGGAGTAAAAACTATAGAAAGACATTTTACTTTGTCTTGCACAACCCCAGACAACCAGAGGTCCCATGCATCTCTTGGTCGTTGTCGCGGCTTGTTTTTCCTCGTTTTCCTGTCCTTTTTATTCGAGTAAGGGAGTGAGACATGAAGGGGTGAAAAGCGGGAGGGAAAAGACACGGCCCTTATGCTCTTTCCTCGAGCGCTCGTTTTTCCTCCCTTTGTTTCGATGCGCGGAAATTAAGAGACTTCTCTCGGTAGTCGGTAGCCTCTTTCGAAGGACCCGCACACACTCAGGATGCCTCGTCTCTCGTTTGCGTGCATGAGACGACACTCATGCGAATATGGGTCGTTAGGCGTGCACACCAAGCACCAGTCATTGTCCACGGACACCTGTGGACTTGGCATACACGATGATATAGCCACTTACTTGCAGAGCCCCAGGAAATCTCCCTTGCGCTTTTCTCGGCTTTTCGCGTGGCCCGAACACTAAGCACCACGTTCTGGGGCGCTTCTCCACAGTTTTCTTTTCGTTCGCCCTCTGTCATATTGTCACCCTCCCCCACCTTCTTCAGTCCCTGAAGGCTCACTCCCTTTCTTTGCTCTGCTTCTCAAAAATCCGGTTTTTCACTCCACGTGCTCGCTCCTCTCAAGAGATATGTTCAAGGCGTTAAACTGCTTTTGCCTTTCATTACGTAAAAAGGAAAAAGGAAAGAGGTCGCTTTTATTTCAAGATTATATTGTATGTAAAAGCTTCAAGAGCAGGGGACTTTTTACTTATGTAAATAGCTCAAAGATAAGACTACTCCACTTTTTTATTACTCAGTTTTAAATTACCTTACGCGAGAGGAAATTTATTCTTTGGAGCTTGTTAGGCTTCTGAAATTATATATATATAAGTGTAATTGTAGTAGACAAAAAGGTTCATAACAGATATGAATAAATGAAATCAAAAGTTATATTATATAATACAATATCTCCCCTTTTTTTCTTTTTGTGGTAATAACTTGCGATGTTCAAGTTGGATAAACTTCAAACTTCACAGTAGAGTAAGCAGATATTTAATTCTCCTTTGAAAACAATTGGTCGCAACCAATACGCCAAATGGCAGAACGAATAGGTGCCATTTCCGGACGGAAATGAGCGATCGATCACGGCAGTCCCCATAAGAGCATCCGGGACATTAAAATTAGATATTTCAGTATAAATTCGAATTCCGTGAATATGCATCGTGTTTCTAATACTTTGACACCCTTCGCCCCACTTCAGGAAAGTTTTTCTTTTCGGGGTGGCTCGCGCCACTTTTGGGGTGTTTCGCCACTCTGAGCAAAACTAGGGGCGCCTGCCATCTGCTTTTTGCTACCTCTAAACGCTCGTACACCTGGATTCGTTGATCTGGCGAAATTTCAAAGCATCTTTAGCTGAATCAATTGAATTAGGTTTTAAGAGTCTTTGAATAGTAAATGGACAACATTATAGCAGCAAAGAAAAATAATTACTATTGCGTAAAATATTTGTGATTAGAATTTAATAACACTGCTTTATTTTATGTAAGCACACTCACTTTAATAAAATATCACGTTGATTTTGAATCAATAAAAATGAGAAGAGTATATATACATTATATACATATATATGTATTATATACATATATATATATATACACGAAGGAAGCGCAGTTTAAAAAATTCCAGTACCCCTCCTCTGGCAGCGAATGTAAACCAATTGGCCCCCGACGTCCGTATTCTGCGTTAATTATTTTTATTCACGGCTCTGTGCGGAGGAATGCTCTTGGTTCATACTTTATGCACACGCTCGGACACGCGTGCATTGCATACGCATAGATACGTACGTCCAACATGCATGGCATATGCGCGCATTCCTGCCAACTAGTCGAACCATGCAGGTTCGTCAAATTTGCACTTTTATTCGTTTACGGAATACAATCGCATCCCACTTTTCTGCCTCTCATCGTATATTTGCGCTTACATTCGTCAGTGGAAGTGAGTACATCCTAGAAAATTAATCCTTTATTCACGACCTCTGAAAAAAACGTTGAACTTTCCCAGAATAAAGAATATGCATAATAGAAGAAAAAATGTCTGGTGCTAAATTATCTCTAAACAAAATAACATTAAATCCCTTAAAATCCCACGATATCTTGTTAAATTCCTTAAAATTCCTGAAAATCTAAAGAAATCTCATCAAAGTCCTTAAAATATAATATTGCTCGCTATAATATCAAATTATATAACCAATAATATAACCAGATATAACTTATTATAAAATAAATAACAATATAACGAGCAGTAAGATTTTAACTGCTTTATCATCCAAGGTGGATAAAATCATCTTTATTTGGAGAAATGTACAGTTTATCTCTGAAATTGGTTTGGAATCAAAGTTGAAACGAGGGAGAAAAGCCAGAGAAGAGAAAAACTACTGGGAGAATCCAGTACTTGAAAATTTTTCAAATTCCAACGAGAGTAGTACATAATCGCAAGCAAGAACGAACACCATGTATAGGTACAGAATACTTGGACGCGAACCTACACATGCAAACAAGGCGTGGGTTGAAAAGTCAAGTCGATACCATTTTCAAAGTGAGTTTCTCACTCGTAGATTTCGTTCTCTAAAGTCTTCTTGAAACATCACCACTTGCCCACCTTTTATAGACTCTCCTTCAGACATCATGTATACATTCTAGCCGCTTAGTTCCTTTCATCAAGGATCTGTTTCGCGAAGTATACGAGTTTTGGAAATTTTCTCGAGTTTCGAAAAAGGGATGCTGTTCACTTTCTCTCATTGAAACACCAAATCACTTTTTCGAGAGGTTTTAGAACGGAAAATCCGATCAAAAAGTGCTTGGTTTTGTAAAAGTTTTTCGAGTAGTCTTTCAATACTTACTTTAAAAGACAATCATCAAGGAATACGGAAATGAAGGAAGCGTACCGATACATTTCTACCGAGACTCGGTCGGTTTACTTCGAAATAGTTTCTGAGTAGCCTGGAAGGGTGGCTTAGCAAGAAGGGTGGACATTCTTGAGCTGTATCCGCCGGTCTGGTAATTTATTTCTTGCTCGATCTCCTCTGACCACAGCTGGTACATGGTTAGGCGACTGGGGGTTAATTTTCCAATCCGGACTCCTCCATGAGGCCAACTATTTCGAAAACAATTAAACTACCCAAGCGATCGGGCGTGCAATCGAATCCTTAATCGACGCCCTCTATATTCTTGGCTCTATTGTAAACCAAGTGCTTAATTCTTCTCTCTGAATTCCTTTTATTGCGTCTCGACTTGTTCAACCGAGCCATTCATAAACTGAATCAATAAACACAAATAAATACACACAAATAATTGTACACAAATAAATAAAGACAAGCAGACTCTTGTCGAAAATATAAGAAAGAAAACTGATTGGAACTTTCTGAATATTGAATAGCATGGAAGTCAATGCTTGAAGGACTTAAAGGATCGTAACGACAAAAACAATACGTCATCCCACATGAAATCCAATCGTCCTTCACAAGTACTTGTCTGACATGATATACTGTGTTATAAGAGATGCATTACGTATGTGGGTCGTGATGGCCGTTTCAGCGCAGGTCTTACAACCTGAGCCTAGCCATTGGAAAGAACCGGGGAAATACGAACAGAGATGGGTTCTACAATAATTACTAGACGAGAAAACGAACGAGAGAGAAAACCTGAGTCCTAAGTGAACCTAAGAGAAAGAGAAACAGAGGAGACAGAGAATATGGAAGGTGGATGCGAGTCAAATCGAAAGGGAGAAACCGAGGACGATGAAAAGTTTGACCGGACGCAGCAAGTACAATGCATCGCGGACCACTCACCACCCCGTTCAACCACCCCTTAATCTGCCCGCATTGTAGAACCAATCAATATTGTTTTACACCGCGAGACGCGAGACGAACTTTTACCCGTGCATCGAACACACTTCTGTACTTTTATCATATTACACAAAAAACATAGACGTTTAAATAACTTGAGTTTGAAAATTTAAAGACGATTCTAGATATCAAGAATGCGGCACAATCTCTTTCCGGTTTATTCGGTCGGCGACGACACCTCACCCACGCGCAATGATTCTGATTCAGGATTCATCTCCCTTTTTAATTATCCTTCTCCCTTCTTGCCACTATCCTTAGTCGTCATCTCTCTTTTAGCGTCATCGAAAAAGACAGAGAACCCCCGGTCTTCGATAACAAATTATCTTTGAGAGCACACTTCTTGGAACCGGAAATCACCTAATGATAGTAGTATCTCGCAAGACTCAGCTTCTTCCTCTCTTCTATACTCGCCTCTCAAAACAAGCTTCTTCGCAGAATTCATCAAAGAGATTCATTCCTAACTTATTTGGCTTATTTACAAAAATTCGAGAGTCTCCTTTAGTTTTAAATTTCATTTAAATTTTAACAATGAATGAATCAAGTTCTAAATTCTTTCGATCTATGAAACGGTATTATTAAAAACTCCGTGGTAGAATATCTTCAAGTGTAATTCAATCATGAAACTAGCCGAGTTTGATTATATAAAGAATATAATGTAATTATGTCAAGGAAATATCTTAGCAGATTATAAGGTTAAAAAGCAATTTTCTCGTCTCATTTTGCATGGCAATATATAATTAAATGAATGAGAACGACGTGAATAAGTAGATGTGTTGAAATCACGACGAGTTTCGAGTTTAAGTAGTATCGGCACCGGAAGAACGGAGATTCGATAACGACTGTCAGACGTGGAATCGTCCTCACGTGTCAAGCCGACGTCTCGCAAACCGCATGACACATGCGTCACGTAATCTTGCAACGCATATGTTACCACATAAGCCCCTTTGAATTCAGGTTAGACGAAATGCATTAATCGTTTGATTAGATAATTAAGTAAACATATATTCAGCCTCTGAATATCATTAATCTACCTGACCTTAACTATGAAAAGAATCAACATTATTATAATGAAATTCAACACTCTCTTCGAATTTGTTTACCAAACTAAATTCTCTCTCAATCATCTTCTCTGAATTTGGATTAGCAGTTACCGCCAGATGTCACCTCGCATCAGCGAACCCTATTCTGAAGAAAATGCATAACATTAAAAAATGTAAGCTTGAAGTGTTTCATTTTCCAAATGCACTCGACATATTAAATTTCCTACCTCTTTTCTTTCCCACAGTTCAAGGCAAGTTATTAATATTCCGATATTTGCCCACTCGATACATTCTACATTTTACAATACATGCACTTTCAAGCAACCAATTTATCTAATTGTCCCGATAATCGAATACATGATACATGTTCTTCGCTCTTTTATTATCCAATAGTTATTTTCAACTTATTACTTTTAGAAAAGTTGCTACCAGTGAAAAACTTTCCATGTTGCTTTTGCAGATAATTTTGTGTAAAGGCGGTATATGTTTCTGTGACATACAACTTCTTTGCATTGGAGGATATCATTGGCTGAGGATAACAATTGACTGTGATCCAATAGGCGACCAGCGACTCAACCACCGAAGATCCGGCCTCATTCACGATGTGCCGGAATGACGGAGTGGATCTCGATCACTCCGGAAGAATGTGCGGATCCATTGTCATGTCGGGTCGCCATTCTCGTCCGCCATTTAGCGGCTCCTAACCTCCCCCACATCGCGGACTCACGGCTACTCGTTTCGCGAACGTGCCTCTCCTCCATTCTCTAGAACGAGTTCCTCTCTCTTTTGATATCCTCCCCCCCCTGCCTCTCACCACTCGCATCCACTCACTGCCAATCACCTACTACCTTAACTTCCCCTTCCATATTTTGCGTGGGCTTGTTCGATCGAACAAGAGATTAATCAACGTCCTGAGCACAGGATGCCGTCAAGGTCCTCTCGGAATGATGTGTACAGGTAATGCTCGAAGAGGTCTTGTTTTTATATAATATATATTGCAGGAATTGCCTTTAAATATGACAAAGATTGTAACTGAACACTGTTACGTATCAGTTTATTGAGAATCTGTGACTGAGCATTACTCAACTAGCAGAGAAACCAATTATTTTAGTTTACCTTTTGTACAATTTTAAATCATTCAAAAACCGATGAGGTTTGAAACGGTATGTATACGACATTTTCGAGATATTTTCAGAGGAATTATTTATTTACAGAAGGAATTTTAAGGGATTTTGATGATTTCAAATGATTTTTATGAAACTAAAAAGATTTTTAGTATTTTAAGAAGATTTCGTAATAATTTATAAGGGATTTCAGAAAATTGTGTAGAATTTTGAAATTTTGAGTAATTTTCAGAGGTTTTTTTTGGAATTTTAAGAGATTTCAGTGAACTTTGAACGATTTCGAAGGTTTTCGTGAAAAAACATTTTAAAAGGTTTCCGGAAGTTTTAAGGGATTTCAAATGTCGTGGAATTTTCAAGAATTTTATAAGAGAATTCAAAAGATTTTTAGCATTTTAAAAATAATTTGTGTAATTTTTAAGAATTTCCTGAAACTTGATGAGATTTTTAATAATTTTAACTGATTTTAAAGGATATAATGGGATTTTAAATGTTATCGTAAAATTTCAACAAGTTTTCGAGAATTTTAAAAGAAATTTAAGTATGTCAGGAAATTTTATGGAGAGATTTCAAAAGATTTGTATAAATTCTTAAAGATTTAGTTGAATGTAAAAATATTTCAAAGGCTGTAGATTTTTCAAGAGGTTTTTAGGAATTTTTAGAGATTTTTATGAATTTCAACACGGATTTCAAAAAGTGTTTGATAAGTTATTCCTATTTTAAAATAAAATGTATTAATATTACATTTTTTGCTTTTTATTCGACACAAGAAATCTTTTACTTTCATAAATTATATCTTTGAAATTTGGTAAATTGATTATAACATTTTCAAGACAAGATCAATATTTTTCCTCAACAGACGAAAAAAAAAATCGTGCTTATTATTTTCGTGTCAAATCTCGCTCGAATGTATCAACCAGTTAACAAGAGTTCCTCTTTAGAGTCCAGACTGACTGAGAATAGTAGTTAGGAATAATACGATTTGATTTATAGGGATAATGATGGAACTTCCTTCGGGGTTTCGGCATCTGTCTAAGATGGCATGATTGGCCTACGTTGACCTAAGTAACATCCCTCAAACTATCATTAGTGGACGCTCCTTGAGAACTCGTTCAACTATCACGTTTCATTCCTTTAATTACATTAATTCCTATTCAAATCCCAACTAATTCTCTAAACAATTCGAACCTTTAAAAATCTACAATTATCAAAGCTCTTATGTGCAAAAAAGAAATTCTATGATACAGGGAATTGGATCAAACGATCTAGGAATACCATTAATCCAGATCCGGAAAAGCGGGTTTCTTGAACAAAAAATTATTCCATCTCGGTTCTTGCTTTGAGGAAAGATCATTTTATGACTGGACGGGAGTGCGTGTTAGGGTGGAAATCAATTAAGAGGGAGAGAGAGAAAGAGAGAGAGAAAGGGAAGGAGGAAAGGGCCGCCTTGTATGATAATGCGCTGTAACCTCCACCGCTGAACGATACAGTAAAGGAAGAGTCGGATGGTGGATTGGGGGTGGTTCTTACTTTGCATTCCTTTGTGAACCCTCCTCGGCCCTCCATCTATCGTGGTTTGCCGTCAGTTCTCTGCCCTCTTCCTCTCCCCCTCCCATCCTTTACGTCCTCCTCATGCCTCTTCAAACTTGAACTAACGCCCGAGGTTTTAATGCACTTGTCTACTTCAGATGCGTTCATAAAGACATATATGCCGTCTGTCGAACGTACGGGCAAGAGGACCAGGTCTCCGGGAGACAAGAGTTAAAAAGAGAGATAAATTGATGGAAGAACTTGGAAAGAAGGACAGGGAAGGAAGCTTGACGAAGATGGATATGCACTGCTCTCTCGGGCAAGTCAGAGAGAAACCTAGAGAGGTAGAAAGTGAGATGGGGCGAGAGTATAACGAGATGAAATGCATTTTAAATTCCAAGCATACTACACTCGTGGCACCCAAAGACCCTGGATTCTCTTTGCACGCGCATAATCCTGGGAACGGACGGTGTATTCGAGAAATAAA
The DNA here is from genome assembly GCA_900474275.1 of Synergus japonicus. Taxonomy (NCBI): domain Eukaryota; kingdom Metazoa; phylum Arthropoda; class Insecta; order Hymenoptera; family Cynipidae; genus Synergus; species Synergus japonicus. The sequence goes on from UCOH01000100.1 coordinate 21,109, forward strand.
AAAGAAGGAAGATGAAAAATAAAAGAATCCGTCCTCGAATACGAGATGCTTTGTCCATCGTCGTGTAACATGTAATGAAGCCTTTACTCGCTATATGCCCTTTGAGAAAAGCCTGAAAGCCTCGCAATTGTTCTTCGCAGCCCGGATTATTTGTCCTGTTACTCGATTAAACTTCTAAAGCCAAGCCAGTTTACGACTTTTAATAAAGAAAAAAATCTCTAATTCTTTTTCCTTTACTTTAACACGATCTCTTATGCAGTACACTATCTCCTACCGAAAGTACGTTCGGTCACTTAACTCCTGAATTCAAACTATGGGGAGAGGTGTCACGTTTTTAGTAACTTTTTTAAAAGAAATGTTACATAAAGGCATGACTTACCTGTCTTGTTCTGGTTTGCGCACCAGCCGGCTCTCCGTTACGGCGTCATTCGTTAATCTGCAAAAAATTGTTATTCGTTTAAAATATGACCCCACACAAATATCATTAATTATTGTTCTTTTATCGCTTTTGGCATTATTAAATGCTATTTTCTTAACCATTGTTTTTAAATATTTCGAAAAGATTGAATTGAAGATCAGTGTACATTCTGCATTGGGCCAGAATAGAGATACGGAGGTACACTTAAATGATGCGAGCGCATCTCTGTACTCTCGGGTAAAAACAACTCGGGACCCTATGCTTGAAAGGTCCACGTTCCACAAGCAAGACAAAGAAAAACCAGGGAGCATTCACTATGCAATCATCATTATCATTCAGTCATTGCGACGCAGCGCCCCGCGAAATTGTTTCTATGTGCGTTAAAAGAGAAGGATTCTTACAACTCGCGGGCACAAATGCTCCCAGGAAGGTAAACTCGCAAGGCGGTTTAATTGGCAACAATTAAAGCATGAATCAAGAAAGGGATCATCAGTTAAGAAAATAGTCTGCATTACTATTCACAAAAGTTACTCTATCATCTCTTGTATATAACAAAAACAATGATTATAGTGTTTGTCATAAGATTTGTGGAAGAGAAATGCTGATGTTTGGCTAACACAGACAGCATTTAATAGAAAGTATGTATAAAAAGAGATAACTATAAAGAAACCAGAACTTATTTTCCTGATTGTCAGGGTCTTTAAGCGTGGCAGAGTCAACTATTCAGACGTTTCTCTGTGGATAGAAATCATCCAGACGTGGCTAATTTTTTTGGCGTCAGGTTTCACGGGGCGACGAAAAAGAGATATCAGGGTGAGAAGAGGGCGAGAGTGTAAAGATAAAGGAGAAAGAGTTTTTTTCAATGGAGAGACGAGAGCAAGCGAGAAGACGAGCGGCAGTGCGATGGGCGCGCTTCATTTTCTCGCGAAGGCGAGGCCCCGTAAGAGTTCTTCGCGATGTAATTAGCATGTCTTTACAGAACGGACGAAACAATGCCGCGTGTAATTAGTATGCATCTCGTGGTGCCACAGTACCCCTGACACCCCCTGGGTTTCAACCCTGAACTCCCTCCCCCTTCTTCATCTAGTCACGCTTCACCCCCTTTGCCCCTTTTCACCCTTCGTATATCCATCCTACATCACCATTCCGCAACGCAGTGTGTATCCAGTACCATTCACATGCAACCGAAACCTCTCACGCGTCTCGACCATACGAGACTTATCTGATTGTCTATGTATGTGTGATTCAAAGCAATTGTCTCTTTCATATACGATACATTACTATGAAAATAAAAAATAATATTAAAAGAAGCTAAAATGTTCAAAGCTCGTGAATGCCATTTAAAATTATAGTGGAATTCCTTAAAATTTTATCGTCAGAGTGCAATAGTTTTAGAATATAAGTGAAGAATGCATAATTGCAATTAAAGACGTAAATAAAACTTGAATGAGAAAGCCCGAATAAATGTTTTTCCAGGTTCGCAAATTGAAAATAAGCGGGGGTTCAATGCACAAACAAGCTTCAGCGTGAAAACGGTCGCTGTGATCTGATTTAGGTCAATGCCATGGATCGACGACAAACATTTTGGGAAATGGAACGAATATTGAAATTACCGAGCGCAACGAACTTCTGCATAATGAGTCGAAACCGAGTGGTTGTGTCTGATGTTCACACACGAGACTACATTGGTATTGTAATTGAATACTTGTATGTGATGCATGAATATATATGCAAACTTTTGAAAGTTCAAGAGCGCGTGCGCGTGAATGTGAATATTTTCATTTGATTGCTTTAATTAAACTCGTTACCAGGCATTGACCTTTGAAGTTCAGCGACACACGGCTGACGCGTAATACGACCATACGTGCGACAATTATCGACATTATTAATTGCAACAAATTTCAATATTTTTGGCCACGCCAAGCTAAAGCTGACACCACTGAACACAAAGATTGAAAACCGTACTTGTTCTTATCTAATGTCTTTATTTCCTACTGTTTTAGAATATATCTTTAAATATCTGAGTATCTTAAAATCTTGAAGCTTTTTTCCTCCGGTCTTTGAAGATATGAAACATTAAGTAGCGAAGCATGTTATAGGGAGCAACTTTGCCTTTAGTGTTTCGAAAGTGCCACTTGTTCTGGATTTTCACGTCGTAACCCTTTTTCTCGCATTAACTCTTTCTTGGCCCTCCCTTTTTCTTTCTTGAGTATAGTTTTCACTTAAAAATAGAACGCAAATGCAATACATGATGAAACACGGAGGGAACTGGATATTGAAGATTAATATCTTGGATACCGAACGAAGTGACAGCTATCTAAAAGATATTCAGTTGTAATATCTGGATATTCAGGCTCAATTTCTTAGATACTCAAATAGGTGACGAACTATCTAAGATATTCAATAGGATGAATATTTGGATATTTAGGATGAATATCTAGATATTTCGGATGAATATATTTGTAATTCAATTTTTTGACTATCTAGATGTTAAGTTTGAATATCTGAAATTTTTATTAGTTAAAAACTGAAAATATCGATTTATTTTCAAAAATGTCACTCTGGAAGATGATCGTAATCAAATTAAGATCGTATTATTATTCGCATTAAGGGACTCGCATTATATCTAATATGTGACATTTGGCAAATATTCTTCTCGCGAGGATTGGGGTTGACGAGAAGTTTCAGAAACTTAGTCGCAAAGCCGACGGTTAAGACGTCGTCACGAAATTATCGTACAAACTTGGGAAATTTTGACAACAAACCCCATTTGGGAATGCCTACACTATAATAATAATAATAATAATAATAATAATAATAATAATAGTAACAATAAAAGTAATAATAATAATAATGAAAGTCTCTTGGCCTCCGCTCGAACATTATCTTAAAATTTTCCGCGTCTAAAACTTATCCAACTTATATTTGTTACTTACACCTCGCAAGGCAAAATCGCAACAAATTACAAAGTAAATTATGAATTCAAATTTGAAATCCACGGTGTAATCGCAAGAGAATAAAGTTATTGTTGAAACTAAGATTTTACACGACTCTTCTCTCTTCTGTCAGTGTGTTTTAAGCTCTCGGGAACGTCAAGTTTTCTAATTCTAAGGGAGATCCAGTCTTATCCTCGCGACTAATTGGTTTAGGAAAATTAATTAAGAACCGAAGAGAGCGAAAGGCGGGTTGGGGGAATTTACAGTGAATACGTTGGAAAGGGAAACGCCAGAGTTAAGATCACTCGTAATAGAGACGCTGAGTTTAATTCCGGCCGATCAACCACTCAAGGCCCTCTCTAAGCCGGTTCCCTCCGTCGCCTTCCGCCTTCGAGCTCAATCCAATGACCAAAAGGAAGTCGTTGCTTGCACGATTTTATATTCAATTGCTTTTTCCCCTTTTACTCCATCAGCAAGAAAATTTAAGGAATTTAAATGAAACTGGAGGAAACTGAAATCCTAAAAAATCAAACATCGTGCATAAGATTTTTTTTAAAAATTGAAAAAGTGTATGAATTGATGAATGCAAAAAATTGCAACTCTTTGAGCGAGCAGAGAGTACGATGAACTACAGATGGAAATATAAACAAGTAAACCGTGGTTGGATGTCTTATCAGTTTCAGTGGTCGCTCTATCGTGGATGGACTTGAGTTCGGAAAGGGGCGTCTATTCTCGCGGCGAAGCTCTGATCCGATAAAAGTCGCTTTTATCCCCTTTTGTTGGGTACAAATATTGAGAGGAGTCGCGAACTGATAATCCTGAGTGAATTCAAGCTGCTATAGATTATACCTTCGTAAATATATAAATGCGTGTAAGCGTTAATGTATAGATGCGTAATAATGCGTACGAACGTTGACCACACTCATTTTATGAAGCAGATGGTGATAAGGGGACGACAGTGACTGAGACGATGTTAGAGACAGTGACAGCTGCCCTGCATTGTCGCTATTTGATTAAGGGTCAAAGACCCGTTCACTTAAACCAAGATTCTTCCTAAACTCTATTTTTAGTTTAATTATTAATAAATATTAGCATCACTTGCTATTTTTGATAATTAACTAGTTTTTGATAAATCACTACTTTTGATAATTAACTACTCTTTACTTTAATTTCGCTTTTTTGCATTCAAAAAGAAACTTCCGACCTCGCGTTAATAAAGATCTGTCTGACTCTTGCGACTGTTACTACTTAAAGCACAGTCGCCCCGTAAACTCTTGTAATTATCTCATCACTTGGAGAGATCGGAAATTTGCGGTAATAAAATTAATCAGGACAGGTGAGTTGTCAGAGAATGGAGATAATCAGACAAGAGGGAAGAAACTCGTCGCGCGCGTTTCAAAAAATTAAATCGCGATTACAGAAGGAATTGGACGATTGGGCTTTAAATTAATGAACAGCTCACATGAGTTGTCGAGAAGTTATTGGAAAATTATTTTAACCCCAGACAATGGAACAATTTCGAGACAGGAAGAATCTATTAATGATGTGGCGAATCGCAATTTTTTTTATCTCCCGCAGTCCGACGGAAAATGACACAGTTGAGATTTTTTTGTCACTTAATATCACTCTATTAAATACTCCGGTTATTAACTGAATTTAATCAGCAATCACATATTAAAGATTATTTCACGTAAATTCCTGAAACAGCAAATGTTTGCATTGGATAAAGGATAAAAATAAAATAATGGCAAGACATAAAGCAAATTATATTTCAGCATGTCTGGCAAAAACATATATACATGTCACATTACATAAATTATAAAAATCAAATAAAGCGTACAAAAAACACAAAATCAAGAAATTATACAAATATTGAACGAAGCGTAGAATTGTAGAAAACCGAAGAAAAGTGTGTGTGTGTGCTTTCTGATCATGTGTAGTAAATTTACGATTTCGGGTTTGATTGAGTCGAAAGCACTGATTACCTTGTGCTAGGTGTGAACGCATATCCGTAAGAGCACGTGCACACTGAGTTTAGGGGTAAGGCGCGTAACACAGAACAGTTTTTTGTCGGCACTTGTTATGAGGCTACTTGTAAGTCTTTAGTCCATAATTGCAAAGCGAATCACAATAACTATTCTTCAATGAAGCAACAATGATAAAAAGTGCGAGAGATATATCATTCTGATAAATGCTTCTTTATCCACGTGGTATGATGATCTAAATCCCCACTGTAACACTCGCATGCCTCACTAAATTCCTCTACTCAACACTCGCGTTCTCAGTCTCGGACTCGATAAGGCTTGGATAAAACACAAATCTGAGATCTCGTGAAAAGTAGAAAAAAAGAAAAAAATGAAATCTCTTATCTCCGTATATCACGAAAGGCAAAAAAACGCAAGACAAAAGTCGTAGGTTTTGTTCACTCTTTCACTCTAAGATAGTCCACGCTCCTTGCGTTGTTGCTTAGGTCCGTAGTGTCTTTCTTTCGACGGTCGGTCAGCGTATAATCGGACTTTTGACTCGCGCGTAGGTATAGGTCCTTGAGGTGCATGGGTAAGTGTATGCTATGTGGGGTGGCCTATGTGGGGTGGTCCGTGTATTGGTGTGGTTGGGTGTCCGTGTGTGTATGTTTGTGTGGGAGGGTGTGTGTAAGTGGCGGGAGCGTGTAGCGGTGGTGTTATATTACAAGGTGTGGTACGCGTCTTAAGTGATTTCGGCCTGGCTGGTCAGACCAGCAGCTCCGTATGATGAGGCCGCCGCTTTGCTACTGACAGACCTAAAGACCACCCTAACCCTGCAGTCAGGGACGTCCCCACCCCCGTGCCACCCCCGACCAGGGCGAAGCAACCCTTAGAGCCGCGATGCCACCTCCACGGCGGCGGCGCAAACGCACTCTGCCTCCGAGGGTAGTCTTATCCCCTCCAGCCTCCGGAGGAGCCATCCCTACCCCCGCAGCCACCCTCCGAGCTTTCCACCTCCCGAGCTTTCGTTCCCCGCCGGCCGTCTCTCTTGTGCACCCCTCCAACGACTCCTCCGACAACCCCTTCGACTCCGAGTCGTCTTAAGATAAAAACACGGACAATCAGATTTTACAGTTAACCCACTCTTCGTCCCCTTCTCTCGACTCGGACCTTGCGACCCTCTTCCACCCCTCGCGCTACAGCGACTACCCCTTGCGTCCGACTCGTCCTTGTACTTTCGATTCTTTCGAGGCAACCTTCAATTTTTGTTCACTTGGCTCCCCCCCGCCCTCCACTCATTTTTTTCTCCTTCTCTCTTTTTCTCTCTCTCACTCTCTCCCTACTACAGCGGTTTTACTCTTTCTCTCTTGTTGCCGATACAGAGCGCGTTGGCCCGTTAGACAGTGTTATCAACCCCCACCCAAACACGTTTTTCTATCTCCATGCGAATAACCCAAACCTCGTGTTTATTTTGCCATTTTTCTCTGTTCGATTTCTGACGGATTCACTTCCCTCCACATGTCATTGCCATACTCCGTTGACCTCCAAAATACCCGATCAAGACGTTTCACGGCATTTTTTGCGCGCGTGGTTCGCAGACAAGATTCTGGTTTTTGGGGTGGAATTTTCTGGATTGGATTTTTTGATTTTCTGACTCGGAACGAAACAGGGAAGCGATTATATCATTTTTTTTGTAGGACCTGCTTCTCATTTTTCACTTAATTTTTTCCTTGTGGGGTGCCACATAGGAAAAATATGAGAGAAATGAAAATTTTTGCTCTTTACAACAGTTAACTTTATTTTTTTCATTTTCAATTCACAATTTCGTCAAATTAACTTTACTCTTAAAATTACATTTCTCTTCTATTTTATTTTCATTTCTCGCAAATGGGATAAATCATATTGTGAAGAAATGTTACTGACAGAATTAATTTTCAGCCAATATGTAAAATCTTATTAAGTCAGTATAATTGATTCAATAATGTATATTTTTTGCTAATCAAATTTTCTACATTAATTCAATTTCTTCGATATTCATCAAGCTTATTAGATATTATTAGTTATTATTAGATACGAAATAATGAAAAGATATGAAATAAAATATATTTTTTTATAGAATTCCTATTCGATCTACTCTATATTCATTCTGGCTGAAAATTTCGTGTCAGAAATTTCGTCCAATGCTTTATGTAAATGACAATTTCAGATGAAAACAGTACATATTATATCAAGCGGATACAAAGCAAGTACTCATGCAAAAAAGCTCAGCATCGTAACGAGGCGAGGAAGTACGCAATTATTATATATTAAAAGTGTCAAGTAATTGGGTCATTTACAAATTCCTGCTGGGATATTTTTCTTGTCTAAACATTGTTTCTCAGTTTCACTTTTATAATCTCATTTTCATTTAAAAGTTATCGCATAATTATTTTAAGTTGATACTCATATATCAACCACTGAATTCAAATCAAAATATTGTCGCTTATTACTTTCATATTATTCTTGTCTGAGAACCAATGAAATTCAATCTTTTTTCCCAATTTGCTTTCCTAAAGCTAAATAACTGGAAATAACTTTGAGGACCAGAAATCTATACTCTGTACTAATAATATATAATCAAATGCTGAAGCTTCAGAATCAAAGAGTTTAAAACTAGTGTGAAATACCTAATAATTAGTATAGAACAAAAACAAATAAAAGTAGGTCGATGACTAGAGGGTGAAGTATCAAAACTAATTTGCATTCATTTATTTTCTCTGCGCTTTTCGAACCATATTCATCCCCTCCCACTGGTCACTCCCCACCACCAATTGACACTCATTTATACTTTTGCGACCAGCGTATCCCCGCCAAAATGATTGTTTATGACACGATTCGTTTGATTATTAGGTATTTAAACGTGACCATCGATTGAACACTGTCGACTGTGCGGCTTTCCAGCAACAACGACCGTTTCAAATTATTCGCACCGTGCTTCGGCAAGTCGACATTGTCCAGTAATTTCCCATCTGTGCGCGACCGGTTTGACCAGATTTTACCCTCTCGCATCAACAAAAATCCGCTCTCTTAGTTCGGTACTAAGAGTCGTCGCAGCTCCTCACAAAATTCTCGTCAAGCGAAAGTTTCATTTTAAAAAGTGTTTATTTTGTTATTCATTAATTCAATTTCGTGATTAGGAAAAGTTTAATCACTTAAATTCGGAGTATTAAGATTCTACTTAGTAATCATTAACCGAATGATTTTTATGAATTTTATAAGTTTTATGAATTTTATAAATTTTTTTATAATTTATTTTACCGGTGTTTTTCATTGTTCGCAATGAACATTGATGATCGATTGACCGGAGTGCTTTCCAAGTTTACTTCCGGTTATTAAGAAGACACTAGTCACTGATAAGTAGAAGTGAATCGCAGGAAATGTGCAGATCTCGAAACTGGAGGTTTAATCATGTTTTTATCCTCAAGGGCAATTTAAAGTAATTCTTTGGACATCTTAAGAATCTTTTCTGCCGGAAGTAAAGAGAATCTTTCCTCTTTTAAATTTCTTTTCAATTCCTTCCTTTTTAATTTCAATGCTTTTTCTTGAAATTATTTCCACATCGTCGAAGATTTGAACTCCAGTTTTCAAGTTTCTCTGGACAAGCCTCTGCCGTCGGGATCCGAACACTTTCCTGTCTGACGAGAACGGAGTTGAACTACTTTAAAGGGAATCGCCTTAAGATGCCTTGCATCAAGGAAGATTTAATTTCATGATTTAAATTCATGATTGTCTAATTAAATTTAATATTGCTCAAATAATTTTGCATACAATTATGTTTATCGACGAGTAATTTTACAAAGTGGCAATAATTTAAAAGTTATTTTGGACTTATTTATTACTCTCGCGTGTTAATTTTGATTATTTTTGCAATTATTAGTTTCAGTTATCCGATTATTAAAGTTGAACTATTAATATTTTAATAATATTAAATCTCATCAATATTTTATACACCTGATAACTTATTACTTTTAATATCCTGTAGAAGTTGATTAATTTTAAAAATCGCTGGATTTATTAATTAAAAGTTTCTTTTCTAAGTTGAACACCAAAAAATATAGATACAACACAATTCTTGGTTAAATTAGTTCAAAGTGAGATAATTCACTATTAAAATTCGAAAATTGTTAATAATTTAGAAACGGATGCACAGAAACTCTAATTTGATATTCAGGATTGAATCGCGGCGGTTCAAATATCATTAATTCCTAATCACGATTGAGTATCCTTCGTTAGTAGAATTAACGTTAAAGGTATTCGAATATGTGCCCTATTGAAGGCAATACGCACAAAGAGGTATATTAAATTTATGTTCCCAATCTATTAAGAAAGTGATATCAATAAATTAAACCATTTTAATTTTTCAAAGTTAAAGTTTTTTTTATGAGCGATTCACATTAACAAGCAATTACAATTTTAAGCATTATTTTTAGGCTCTTTGCAGAGCATATAAAAGTGGGTTAATTATCATTTAATTCATAATTAATTATACTCTAATTATGCATTAATTTTATTTAAAATTGAAAAAAAATCAAAACAAGGTAAATATCTTTTGTTTAGCACTCGCGTGATACACACTATACTTCCACGAAAGTCAACTTTCAGCACAAGTCACTATTTTCCATGTGTATCCTCTTCACTTCTTCAGCTCTCCTAAAATTAAAGCACTCGTCGAAACTCTTTTTCACCAAATCCCGACACTGTCGACCCAAATTGACCTTTCCAAATTATTTACATGGAAAATTGATAAACGAAACTAAGCTAATCAAACTCGGACTGCACATTTTCATTTTCCACTTTTAATCCCTCATCCATCGACTTTCTGTCACTTCATTGACAGAACCAACTCATTGATCTCGTTAATTTATTAATTCTCCATTCACGTTAATTCTAACCACAGAATTATGCGAACTGAAAAGCTGACTCGACTGCGCAATAAGACACATCTCAAAAAAAGAAAAGGAGACAGAAAAAAGAGAAAAAGAAACAAAAACAAAAGAGAGGAAGGAAAATGTACACTAAGGAGATAATTAAAAAAGAAAGGAGAGCGTTGACTTTTCCCTAGACTTTTTGCCTGACTCACCTCTCTCCCTCTTTATTTTTCTCACTCTGTCGACGCTCCCAGGCCGATCATCGAAACTCGACCGTACGGAGCCGGCTGAGCGACGTACACTATTTTTTATGCCCGTAATTTAGTTTATTTTTCAGTATTGTGTTGGCCGGTTCACCTTCTCCGGCTTAAAACCCTAACTCGTGCACCGCGATGTGTCGCGCGAACTTGCGGGCTTGCGGGCGCAACTGGCGGAGGCGGCCGGTCGCGTAGGCGGAGAAGATCGCGGATGCTGTAAGCCAGACCACGCGCCAGCCGCCAACGAGTGGCTCCTTTTGCCCGTACAGTGGCGCCTCTGTAGCCAGCCGTCGCAAGCTCGCAAGGTGGCAGAGATGAACGCAGAAAGAGTGAAAGAGACAGAGCTTGCGCGAAAGCTGGACCAACTCATAGACTCCGTCGGGAGAGGAAAAAGGACCGCGAAATCCGAGGAGCTTACGACGGAGTTGTCCGTTGGAGGGGGAAGAACGAGGAAAACGAGAGAGAGAAATAATGCGACCGACAAGCGCAAAGGAAAAGGACACAGGAATCTCTCTCGGGTGAAATCGTTCGCTCTCGTTAGACCGAGAGAAGCTGGACTGAGCTTGCGACGAAGAAGGTGAAAGAGTGAGAGGAAAATAGAGCTGACCGCTTCTCAAGAGAGAGAGAGAGAGTGAGAGAGAGAGAGTGAGGGATGAGAGGGTGAGACTTTCGCACATTCATGCACGTTCAAGTTTCTCCCATACATGCAAATTCTTCTACGTGAGAAGTGAGTGTGGTTCTCTAAACAAGGACGTCATCAAGGATCTCCGGGTGGTGGGCAGCGTAAGCGTGTCCGTGAGATCGAGGAAAGCTGAGGAGAAGGAGCTCTCCAGAGTGGGGGATCTCAGACAAACGATCTCAGAAAAAAATGTCTAAATTTTTGGAAAATAGTATTTTATAGACTCTTGGAAGGGGAAGCATGTTAAAGTAGATAAGAAAATGATTGATAAGGAAAAGGAAATTTTCAAAAACTACACCTTTCTTTTAATTTCCATATTTTACACCAAATCTTAATCCACGCTTGGCTATTAATCATAAAAACTAACCCTGCATAATTTTTGTTCTCTATTATTCTTTTTTTTGTCGAAAAAGCAGCATTTTTCCCAGGTCTTATTTAAAAGAAAAGAAAGTTGGAGCGCGCGAAAAAATAAGACTCTAATCGTCTTTTCTCTGCCGAGAGAAGGGAAGGGAGAGAGGGTTGCGGTCATGCGCGAAAAGTGAAGAGAGAAGGTTGCCGACCCTTTCGGTGGATGAGAAAAGGATGAATTGGGGTGTGCGCGTGAGTGTTGGCCGAGTGCGACGGACGATAGTGGATTTGTAGTGGTGAGGGGTCACGGAGTTGTGTTGGTGTCCCAAAGAAAAATCGCCGGACGTTCGTGGGGGTGCGTCTGTGTGTACTAAGGGTTTCGTCAGATATGTGTAAGTGAAAGGGTTGCTGGACGGTGGCGAGCTCTTGCTTAGGTGGTCGATATCGGTACTAACTAAGAGAGATTCACCCAACCTCTTCTTATCCTACGCTCCCCTACGATACTACCCCTTGCCCGGCAACCGCTTTCAGGTCCCCTCACCCTCTGACCAAAGACGCTCCTTTCATTTCACAAATCGTTGATCGGACTCTGGAATATTTAAAATCTTGCAGCTTCTTATCTCGCAGTTACTGACCTTGCATTTTTTCATCTTTCAGTTCCTTATTCTTTATTCCTTAATTTAAGTTAACTGTCTCTCGAAATTATAATTTGTATCTACTTTTCTCTTGAGAGTGAGAATATCTTGGATTTCTTGAAAAATCAGATTGGTCAATAGAACCGTATGACTTGCAAGCTTCGAGGGCCCCCACATCCCCCTCGACACGGTAGTGTTCCTTCCCCCCGTTAATTCCAACACCGAAGGCCGCTTATCACCCCATCCTATCCTCGCTCGGTAGCAGCGCGCAAAGCTCTCGATCAGCCGTTGGTATTTTTATCCCCCGCACTTTTTAAGGTCACTTGTTGCTTTTTAACCTGCCAACTCGCAGAAAAGCCTCACATTTCCGGTGCTTCGCGGTGCAATGCATTCTTTGAATTTCTATTTCAAAATTCGCAGCCAGTCAGCACCTCGCCGGTATTTTGTGTCGATATTTAGGCAGTTATTAAACCACAGTCGAGACCTATTTGGAAATGATAATAACTTAGAGATACTGCGAAATAATGCACTCAGAATGGAAGCTGAAAAATTAACGAGAAACAAATATTTCCAGGCGGACTTGATAAATGTGACATTTTTTATCCTCGTGATTGTTGTGTGCTGTAAAAATGTATGTACTTTCGTTGACCGTGATTATTTTTTTTATGAGGGGAGAAATGTGTGACCCTGATAAATAAAATGATCGTATAAAGCCAATAACATTGTTGAATCTGTTTTAATGCTGTGTAAACGAATCGTGAAATGTTATTAAATTTATGCTTCGAGAGGTGTAACATTTCTTTAAAAACTGTTTTGCATAGCGTCTGGTTACTTTTTATTTTATTTGATATTCATTATCACGATTTCTCCGCACTGGATAATTCGAAGACGATTTCATTGACATGAATAGAAATTATAATAATTACAGTCAAATTGATTATAAAAATAAGAATGTAATAATGAAAATATCCCAAGAAACTGAAAAATCTGGATGATTTTTCGTGCAAGTAGTAAAGGACATTCTCGCAGGTCAGTAGTAACAGTTCTTCTTGGCACGGCGACGTGTGTTCCACCCCCATCTGCTGCGTGCGATACTCGATCAGTGGTTGGTATTTTTATTCGCAGATTTTAAGGTCACTTGTTGCTTGTTTAGTTATGTCGACATACACAGGCGCCAACACACACTCACATGGTTCTCATACATGCAATATCGTGCATTTGTGTGGGAGATACACAGATTCATTTCCCTGTATCGAACACTGGAATACACCGATAAGTGGACACCCTGTCGATTTCATTTTCCCCTCCACCTCGCCCTAGCGAACCCAAGCGAACCACATTTTTCCCCCTTTATCCCCTTTTTCCAGCGCGTCCGGATTTTGGCATTGCGGTTTTTTTTGCGCAGCTTTCGCTGCTCCGCGTCGCTTTTTTTTAGTCGCGTTGCTCGCATTTGTTTTCCCCGAGAGCTTTCTTTCTCCCTTACGTGCTTTCGCTCTCTTCTTTCTTTCTTTATTTCTCTCACGCTTTGATAACTTGTCACGCCACGTGTATCGAACATTGATATTTTCCTACTTTGTACCTCCAATTAGTGACTTAATTTATCTCAATATATTTTTTTTCTGGTAAAACAAGGTTGCTAAATAGTCGTTGGTTAGCTTGCAGTATTTGATAAATTCGACGTATATCAAAAGCATAGAGTGAGATCGTTAGCGATGGGTAAAAACAAGTAGATATCATGTAAATAAAAATAAACAGTATTTGTCGGAACAAGTCGACTGAACTGTCGTGGAAAAAGACGAATCACTCTGTCTACCTGCAAATGGCGTGTAAATAGAGTTTTAAATGAATGAATTAGAATAAACATTTCTCTGATTTCCGTAACTAGTTGAAAATATTAAACTGAAATTGATCTTGTTCTTTCGTAGAATAGCAAAGAATTTACTTAAAAAATATAGAGATAAAACTTGTCTTCTAAATATATATATATTGATCGCAGTGTACAGCAATTAAATTAAGAGCATTCAATGGATTATTTATTTATGATTCCTGGGAATGCATTTTAAATATACACGGAGCTGAATGAAAAGTGATATCATTTCATTCGTAAAAATGAAATCAATTAAATGGAAACTATTGAATACTTGGAAATGAATTTTCACGTCTTGCAAGTCTTATCGGTACAGCTAGACTATAGAATTTATGTCCGTATAGAGAGTGGGTCTGTGTAGAGGGCGATTGAGTCTGACTGGTCTGTAGGAAACGCGCACATTGAAATTCTTACGCATTGGTGTTTGCACACATGTGTACGTTTACTTACACCAGGGTGGTTGATTTGCGAGCATCCAGCTTCCATAGATCGACCCGCTCGATGGCATCGACTCCCCAGAGCCAGTCCTTTCTGCCTTCCTATCCCATCAGTGAGGATGTATGTAGTCTACGAACATAGAAGGGAGGGGGAGCCGATAAGCGTGTAACCTAATTCCAACGATCTCATGTGATCTGTGTCTAATGGTACCTAAAGCCTACGCAAATTTTAAACAATCGTTCTCTCACATGTTTCTGTTACTTGATATCCAGTTTAGTTCAAAATCATGTCCAAAGCTAGCGATCTAATTGTGGATAATGTTCAATAATTAGTAGTATGGTTTATATACTGCAAACTATTCGATCAGTGAGACAGTGATTGAAATCGCGATTTCAAAGTACAGTTTTCAGTATAAATATGATCAGACTTCACAAATTTAAGTATTTCTATCAATGAGAATTGTGAGAACACCTTCTTTGCTGATCTTTTAAGTTCTGTTAAATTTAATTATATCAGAGATTATATTTCTTATTTTAAGTAAGTTAAAGCTATAAAAATTCTGCTTAAAATGAGCCTGGGTTTAAGTCACTTTGTATATTTTTTACGAAGATATTGCAAAAAGCTTTTAAGGCATTTACAAAAGGTTTAAAGAATTTTAGGGAATTTCATTTGATTTTGTGTCATTGCAAGGAATTTCAAACAATTTGAAAGATCAAGAAGATCATTAGGCATTGACATTTGACATTTTTTTACAATATCTGCTTAAAAAATTGTAATTCAGTAAATTGTAATTACATAAGTGGAGAAGGGAAGAAGCATAGAAAAAAGTTTTTTGAAGCACTAACTATTTATTTATGTTATTTCACATTCGTTACCGTAGTGCATAAGGCAAGTAAACCAAGAAATCTTTTCAGAAATCCGGTTTACATAGTTGGTGGTTTTGATGGTGGATTTTGTCCTCCTCTTTTGGGAAGACAACGTTTCAAGATTCTGCTGCATCTGAGGTTGCGGCAGCACTTCCTCTTCTCACAACATTGAAAGCATACACAATTTTATTACCAAACTTTAAATCATAAACTCCGTTTTACAGAAAATTTATCTTTGTTAAGTATGTATAATTGTTTAAAATATTTTATTGCGTAAAAAAACTGACCCTGCGCAGAGGACGACGACATTTTTTGTTCTTTACATCCTCTTCAGATTCGTCTTCAAGATCGGCAAAATCATTGAGGAACATCTGACTGACCAATGAAGTGTTTTGATAGTCGAGAAGTTCTTGAACTTCCTGGGCAATTTCTTCCTCATCTTCAGGAACGGCCAAAACAAGATTGTCAACCAAGATGGTGGCGAAAAAAACAAAAGTAATCTTCGAAATCGTGACTTTTTTAAAATTCTGGAAACAATATAAAATTCCATTACTTACAACTTTTTCAATTTTAAATTATTATTTGCCATATTTTACTTTCGGCAAGAAATCTTCAAAAGTGAGAATACAGGTATAGAAAATATTTCAGTTTATTCATAGCAAAAGTATAATTTCCTATAGGAAATTATTATTAGTATACTAATTTGTTTAAAAAAATTGGTTTCTTACCGTTGCAACTCGATGAATTTGCTTGCACTGACTTCTGTTGCTAGAACCTGCAGTATTTATATCAATTTTCAAAATGGCGATCTGATATACGCCTTAAATTAAAAACAATATGTTTTTCTATATATGGTTTTAAATATGTATAATTTATATGTTTGTAACCTTTGTTAAAGGTAAATGCAGATAAATATTTATCTTTACTTAAATATGTTTTTATGCATTATAATTTTTGGTATCACCAGCTTCAGCTCCGGCTTCTTAAAGGTAACGATCAAAAGTGAAGCAACATTATATCACTGGATGCTCAACATCGATTTTTCTTTAACTTATTTTTAAATCAAAAAGGCAAGCAAAAAGGTTTTCTTTTAAAATTTCTGATGGCAGGTGTCCAAAAAAATCCTCGATAAAAATCCTTTTACATAAAAAGACGGAAAGATTATTGAAATAAAATTCATAGATGTAACTTAGACTCGAAGAAAATATACGAAAGGTCGGAAAGGCATTGCATAGTACATCATACAGGAGAGTGATGGATTTAAATAACAACCCGGGAATGAAAAATTAGCCATCAGAAACAATGCAATGGTTAAATGCTTTCATTCGGTCCTTCAGAGCAAGAGCAGAGAGCGGAACCATTTGTCTGAAATCCGGTTCCGAAAGACAAGCAAACTAAAGGTAGAGGACCAGAGTAAAATCAAGGAATGGAAAATGATAACCAGAAAGAAAGGGAGAGCATGAAGCACTGAGTTGAACAGAAAAAGAAAATATCATTTCGTATATCTAACCCAGCTCAGTAACAACTTACTGCACACATGAGCGCATTACAAGAGTCAGAAAATTACACACTGTCGAAACGAATAGGAAAGCACTGACATTTTCGTTGCGGTATTACTGTCTAAATATTCCGGTATGCTGGTGTGCAAGTATATGAAGTTACTGGCTGCTCGTAGGATTGCTAATAGAAGCTGTCACCAACAGAGCTGGTCCACCAGCTTCGGACTATAACTTTTGTGACAACTTACTTTCTCAATTAAGTTTGGATTTAGTCTTCCTGAAAAGCGAAGTCTATTGCGACAAGATTAATAATTAAGATTATGATTGAGTTATAGTTATAGTTATTAATATGAAGTTATTATTATATGTATATAACGTCTATGACATAAAATTTAAAATCAGTTTCCCATACTAGCTATTATAAACTGGTCATCTAAAAAAACGCAGGGGTTCATAAAAAAAAGGAGAGATTTGAGATGGTAGAATGCAGGTGAGATGATAAAAGTGCAGCTGCGGTCCCCTAGAGAAGAAATGGTATCTTATAATGTGCCTTATACTCTCGTATATATTTCTTTTTATACAATGCTAATTTTATTACAAATCAGGTTTGCAACAACATTATATGCAGAATTTTCAAGATATTTTGTGATCTTACTTTTTTAGAAAGGATTTTTCATTATCTTTAAAATAAAAAATTTCTGAGTCCATCGAAAATCGATCGTTTGCTTTACTTATTTAATTTTCATCTATATAACTAATGAAAGCTTCTGTATATCTTAGATTCCTTATCTTACAATTCAAGCTTTACACTTTGAAGATCGAGGAACGTCTGGGTTCGTCCTTATTGTCTGATTGTCGTAAGTGATAAGGTTAATGGAGGAACTTCTAATTAGAGAACCCTTCCGAAATTGACAAAATATTCATAACAAGATGTATCCATGTATAAGTTTCATCTTTTCAAATTATATTCTAGTTTTAAAAGTTGATAACAATTAATCGTTAATGATAAGTTAATAAGTCAATAATGATAAGCTTCCTAAAGATTTAATATTGACTCCTCATTGGTGGATCCAGTCTTAAATCTAACAGAATTTTATTGTATCAAATTTTTCCATTTCGATTTAGATATTCTTTTTGGAAGTACATGTCAGACAATTGTCCTTTTACAGCTTTGTGTCCGCAATCCAGGAATCATAAATCGAAGGCAATTGCGGTTGGCATGAAAGCTTTCCAAATACAGGCACCAGGCTTGCTATATTAGCTCTCGTAGTTAGATTTTAGTTTAATGATTTCCGGCGGACAATGACTGCGGTAATAGCGTCCGAATCCTGTCCGCCGCGTTCCGACCGAGCACATTCTCCGAATGGTTCCGTGGCGCGACCCGCGAATTCGTCTATAGAACGCATTTCTACTGTCCACCAGGTAAAGAGCTGTTTGTTAAGTTCTCTACACAATCAATTTCCTGTATGCTTCAAATCTGTTTCTATAAGTTTTCGCTCCAAGAATCAGTTTGATTTATTTCAGTTAGTGACAAAATTCTGAGTACTAATCAGTTATGTTCTACTCAAGATCAGTAACAAAATAATTGATTTATGGCTAGAATTGAGTCACTAATCTAATTTTGTTTACCAGGAATATATATTCCCAACAGAATATTCGGGAATAATAGTATTCCTCACTACCAATTCATAATTAAAGATTAAAGATCCCAGAAATTTATGAAATGTGTTTTTTTAAAGACCCTTTAAACATTCTCTGCTAACGTCTTCGTCACGCTTTTGACGCTAACGTACTTTTGACTACGGTTTATCGTTCAAGCCCCCCTACAGGTGCATCCTTTTCTGTAACACGCATGGTGTTGTGCCCCGTGCGGTGCGTCTTTCACGCACTGCAAACTTTCTTAACGATCGGCCACATGCGACGAATATGATTTCCTTTTGCCCGCTCTTCCTTTTTCCTTTATCTTCTCGAGATAGTCCAACTGCTTTTTCAGAAGCCAACGAACTTACTGGTCACAAAAATACGTTACTTTTTAAATCCCCAAAAAACACTGACCAATGTCATCATAGAATTTACCTATGTAAGATCAAAGATCTATTTTTCTTATTCTAATTCTATTAGAAAGAAAATTATGTTACATTCGAAAACCTGATTGGTTTACTGGAAATTGCGCGAAATGTGTGAAGATGCCGAATACCAAGTGATTAATCGTGCGCAGAGCGCGCGGATCATAGTTTCTAATCTTTTAAAACAAAATGACGTGATATTTGATTTATTTTAATTAATAATTACTTATTTGTATTTTAATAATCCCAAAGCTAAGAAAAGTGAGCGATTCATGGTGTATGTGAAGCACGTGGTCAAACTCAAAGTGGATCATTAAAAAAACTATGAGAACCTAAGTAGCATTTATATAACGAATCATGCAGAACTAACGGCTGTCTTAGATGCTTTTTACGAATATTCTATTAACGAGCTCGAACGAGGGCTGCAACCTACTAAATTGATTCTAGGTCCACGTGCTAAAACACCCACATACCATCTGGCGAAGAAGATAGGCCCCTCTTCACTTTGTTCGTTTCTCGTCCATCACAATACATTTCTCTTCAAAAACCACTTATCCTACCTTTCTAATAGTAAGAGAAAAATGCTCAGATGAAAGCAATATTTACTCATAATAGCGGGAGTAACGGAAATTCTCGATGAGTATAAGAAATCTAAGATACTTTCGATCCTAAAATACTTTTGATTCTTTATGTTTATTTTCTATATGATACTTTGTATCAATTTATCATGTAATATAATAAGTTTGTACTTTGGAAACCTTTAGGAGGTATTCACATTTATATATATTTATATTCACCTTTTCATAATCACCTTAAGTAAAAAGATGGTTCACCCAAAACGAATTGGGTTTTATTTATTAGAATTGGGTTTATTTATTAGAATAACTTATTATAAATTAATATTTTAGAAAAGGACAGCTAAGGGACATTGTCCTGTCTGCAACTTGATTATCATAACATCTTTAGGCCAATTCAGTCTTACGTGGAAACTCTGGAGACCCTCGATACTATTCTTACGAGGGTGGGTAGAAAGTGGAAGGTTAGAGGTGGTAGTAGAGCAAGATCTCAATCAAGATACGCTACTGGCCACGAAATAGCAGTATCTTAGTACGTTACATGTTATCGGAAAGGGACCATCTTCATCCTTAATAACCTTCAAGGCTCTTCGTATTCCCGGCCGAACGGACATTCAAGCTTTAACAAATACCTCTGTCTCTCAGCTCGCACGAAAGCTTTATTACTTAATCAAAATCCCAATTAAACAGGATCGAGGTGGCATGACGTTCCTTCAACTCAAGTTATCATTAAAGGTAATTTAAGGTAAGTAGTTTAAAATAACGTTCGAAGACTACCAATTTAAAAGTACCAAATGAAAAAGCATAGAAATAGTGAACATCAAATCTAATGTGCAATTTCACAGTTTCAGAGCTGAGTCAAAATATTGGAGATTTACTAATTTTCGGATCAAACTTGTTGAGTATTAAATATATTTTTTTCACTTTTTCCTATTCATTCGAAAGTGAATTTGTTATTGCTTGTTTTTTTGAGCAATTAAATGTTTATTCAGTCGACAGGTTGTTATTCACTGGGATTGAAAAAAGGCTAAAAAATTTTTTTTTAATTTGTGAACGCAGTATACCGTCAAATCTTTGGACTAGTATTTTTTTTTAAACTGGTGGGAGGTGCAACCACATTTGGTACGTGAGCATGTTTGAGTGCGATGCGGTCGTTGTGGGTACTCACTTTAATTCACAGGAAAAAAGAGGGATATAAATCGATGAAAAGTTCCGACGCAAGCGGGAAAAGTGTCGGCGACACGCGAGCGGACAATGAGATATTAATACCTCCCATTCGGTTTCGATTTCCTGGAAAAACGGTTGATGGAGATAAAATTACCACCGACAACGGAACAGCGTCACAATAAATCAGCTGCATAATAGCTCAATATATATATGAATATTTTCACATATGACATACATGTGCAATATATATCAACTTCGTATTAAGAATTCTCTTCATAATAAAGACTCTCGTTCAGCAGATTGCAATAATGTTTCAGATAAGGACAATCAGTTTCGCTCTCATGGGTTAAATCACTTAAAGTTCAGTATTATTAAATTAAACTCAGAAGCAGAGAAAAACTTTTCAAGTTAAACTTTTGAAGCAGAAAATTTTTGATATCTTTGAGATGAAGGGAAATTGCAGCTAAAAACCGGAACTGTCGATTGAGAATGGCAGTTGATCATGAACAGTTAATGGGGTCGCTGTACCAGTAGGTCAGGTGGGGAGGACGAACCATTGGGGTGAACCTCCCCCGTGTACTCCACCCTCTGATAATAGCATTATGACGCCTGATTGTGGAAATAAACACACGATCGCACGGAACGACATACGCACAAACGGGCTACGCGTTCGTATGTGGTGTGAACTACCTCGCGGTTCATTAAACCGGTTAAACGCATCACGGTAATAATTAATGATTGGTCAATTGATCATTTCTTTCGAATCTGTGTCGTAATTTTATGCCGCGAATATCATCAGCGCTAATTAATTTTACGTTAATCAGCTTGATGAATGTCAATTATTTAATAACTCTCGTTCGATCCATATCATATGAAATAATTCAAATATTGAGTGATAAACTTATTTAGCGTTAAACTAAATTTAACTTTCCATTAAGTGAATAAAAATTCCCATTTTCGTCAACTAGAAGACTCTTTTTTACTTGAAAGAATACAAATATGAGAGCGATCAATCTTATATCAGCATGCAGAGAAAAGATATGGTTGGGCCTGCTATATATAATGAAAAATATGGGGCAACCATATTTATGGTTGCTGCAGTCAAAGTTTGGTCAGCGCAACAAAAAAAATTGCTAAGTTAAGCTGTTTAATGGTTTTACAAATTTTGTTATATCTCCTGAAATCTTTGGAATCATTCTCTAATCCTTTAAAAAGAATTCTTTAAAATCCCATCAAATCCCTAGTAATTCCTTTAAAAATCCTGTAATTTTTTGGAAATTCCTTTAACTTCTTTAAAAACATAACAAATCTTGCAAGATTTCACGAAATTCGCTAAAACTGAAGTCGCTTGACTTGAATTCAGATTCCTTTCTGAACTATCTTTGAGTCGCAATTTAAAATAAGAAACTTTTAAATAGAAAGAATATTAAGTGTTAATTTAGTTGTAGGTAAACATGAAGGTTTTACTTAAGGATTCAAGAATATCAGAGCGATGCAAGAGCAACAGGCGCCTCCAAGTGGAATGCATCCAGTCGGTCTGCCTCAGAATCTTCGCTATTTGATCGGTTTCGATAGGACCAATACGTGCGTAATGTAGTCGGCAGAGGGGGAGGGGTATCGAATGTGTGTTTATGTGCCGATATATATATATATATATACATGTATGTAGGTAACAGGGTCAGTGTGCCAGCCATGTCGAAGGGGGTAGTCACCCTTCCTCTCGATATCGCTTTGATAATGCTGTTACGTCACTCCACTGATCGTGTCAATTGTCTGGCAGAAGAAACTCATTGTGTGGCACAATTCTATAATAGGTGCAACACTTTTTCACTGGGGTTTCAGCATTTTTGCAAAAACAAAAAAAATTCATTCTGAATTAATTGATCGTAAAGTATTATATTATTATTTAATAATAATATTTTTAGCCATTAGCTCGGAATGAATTTGAATCCGAAACTTTCGCCAGGACACAAACAGCTACCGAAGGTCTCTCATACGCCTTAATCTATACAAGACAAGTAGTTCTTATCAGAAATTCTCATCAATAATTTGGACATAGATTTAAAGATTTCAAACCCTTTTATTAAAAGCGTCCTTGAAATGATCTCTTGCGTGACTAAAGAAGGGTGTGGCTGATATTCTGAAAATTGTCCTAAGCGTGTATTAAGACTTCGGAGGTCGCTAAACCGTGACTCAGAGTGGTTGCCTCATTTGCTAAGTAAGGCCACTGTAATCAAACCGATTACTTTCGCCTTGCCATGTCCCAAGGCGTGGTCATTAACGCAAATTTGGATAAACAAAATGCTTTCCGAAGTCAACCTGTCCTAAAATAAAAAGAAAGATGACTTATTATTAATGACCTATTGTGTCCACAGCATTAAAATTACTGTCAAACACGTATTTAACTTATATTTATTTCATAAATAAGTGAATAAAATTCCACCACATATTCCAAGTTTTTTTTCCTCTCCTGAACAATTTTTCCCATGAACTCGTGGTTTTGCCGTGTCGTAAACCATTTACATTTGAATTTCAGGAAATAATGATTTCAGAAAAAATTGAAAACCCCTTAAATAATCTAAGTGGATGTTCGCTACACCTGCAGATGTGCTGATCAGAATTTCAAGATTTTAAACTAATGAACCTCTGTTATATATAGAGTATGAAAATGTCTTCAACGAGTGGAAGGGTTCGAAAGCCATATTCGGGTTGGAAGCAGGGGGTGAGTCAGGGAAGACAATTTACGGGATTAGCCCCGTAATAAGAGACCAGTGTTTTTGGCTCAGCTCGGAATGGGACGGTGTTGTCCGGCCGCTGGATCACCGGTATGGGGTGGAATGAGGATGAAATGGGGAGTGGGTGTCCAGTAACGGTGGGTTGTCATGGCAACCGACTGCACTGCCTCGCCACCCTGTGCATCCCCATGGTTGCAGTTCGAGTTTGCGAACGAAGCTGCATCCTTGCAGGGCACCCCCAATTTCACTGTGGAAGTACCACAGGGTTAGGAGGGAGAAAGCAGAAAGTCACCCCTTCGAATCCATAGTCATAATGATCGTTCTACCTTTCATTTCGTCGAAAAACGGAAATATTCAACGTACACTTTTTCTTCAGATATTCTTATTTATTTTGCAACAAGAAAATAATTTATATAATTAAATAATTGTACAAGGTTGCGACGATGTCTATCAAATTCCATTTGATACTTGGATTTCTTTACTTTGATGTTAATTAATGTTACTTCATGTTACTTGATGTTTTACTTGATGTTTACTTCATCCACTGTAAATTCTCATTCGCTTCGATAGCAAATTTCTGCGAATGATAGGTTTTGTTCTACAATTATAAATTAGCGTATTACATATTCGAAACCGAAACATCGGCTCAGCGCGCATTACTATCGGTATTACAATCTGTAATAGCACTCAAACACCTATCTCTGAATGCATTGCACCGATTAATGATTAAGGGATATATATATATATATATATATATATATAT